>CM061140.1:50059311-50132238 GCA_030789695.1 Scilla litardierei | reverse complement strand
ATGTTGTATTCAAATTAAGTTTGGCTGTCAGAATTCGAGTCTATAATGGAGTCTATAATGGAATTAGAGCTGACACGCAAATTGAATTCAGATTGTATTTGTATGACCAGTGGCGTAACAAAGATTTTAAATCTTTTTGCCCTCGACGAAAATAAAGGTGGTACAAAGAATAATATTTAAAAATACTATTGCCTTTCTACCACGGGCTTCATGTCAAACATAGATTACATGTTGCAAATTCAGTAACGATGAAAATTTATCACATTTATAAAAGGTTTTTAGGTAATTATGTAACTAATTAATAATAATAATCAATGTTGCTTTGAAAAAAAATTCCAGGAAAATACCTGGCATATTCATGATGCCAAAGTAAAAAATGATAATATTAACTAATGATAATATTAAAAAATTAAAATGAAATAGTCATTCCTAATAAATGTTCTACTAGGATCAAAATATAAACAATGGCATGAAATCTCTATTAAAAATCAAAGAAAAATATCGAAAAACATTACTTCTACAGTAAAATAAATACCAAATTTAATGCAAACACTAGTTTTGCTGCTAAAAAATTAAAATACTAAATGTACACTGAATGATAACGCGGCCCAACCAAAATCTTAAAGTAATTAGAGCTAAATACGGGATCGAATAAATCAAGAATGACAGTTCTTGAAAAATCAATGATTTAGCCAAAAAATACTCGAAAAGTGAAAAAACCTAATTCAAGTAAATCAAAATAATCATAAATTGAAGCATATGCAGTTAGTCATAGCGTCAATTGGATGTATAACTAGCAGATGGAAACCCTAAAAATATTATCAAATTCAAAACAAATTCAAATATCAAAACTCATTCAGAACTATCGGGGAAAATTTGAAAAAAAAGCATAAAACATAAAACCATAAACAATTTAGCTAGCATAAAATCGCATAGCAACCGCTTTTAACTGAAAAATTAAATGGTACATGTAGTGAGCAATTTGGTCCGTTTGCATAGCAACTCCCCTTTGGAATGTAATAGAATGTATGAGTATCATGCTTTAACCACATGAGATAGTAAGCCAACGTAATAGAATGTATGAATAAGTTATATTTCCTCTTGCCCTGGGCAGCTGCCCTGGGCAATGCAAGAGTAGTAACGCCCGTGTATGATTCCTTTGATAATAGAATTTTACTTGCTAATTATAAGCAAAAATGCATTTTGTTTTCCACCGTTTCTTAAACAAAATGAATACCAATCAGATACGAAAGCTTATCTACGATTAATGAAGGCTGGTGGTCAGCAACTATCCTAACATCAATTCAATTAGAGAAAAAGGTATTTCACATACATAATCTGAAGTAATCTTACCGTTCCTTGAGGAAAATGTTAAGATAAAGAACCACTAGATCTAGCAGCTATTTTTGAAAGGCAAAACGATACCCAGAAAGTTTCATAGGAATTGCTCAATTAGACTTAAAATGACAAACAGGCCAGAAGATACTTAATTCAAAAAATTCAGAGAATTTACTCCGTAATCGCGAATCAATTTGACTTCTAAGACTTACTTGATATTGATGAGATTTGAAGGTTGGGAGATCACTAGGGCCTTCCTGTATGCTCGAATCGAACTGTTTTAACGAGATCGGACACCAAGCGCTAGGGTTTGAGGGTTCCAGAAGAAGAGAGCTTGATGGATCGAGAAAACGAAGCGCAGATTGATTCTGCTAGCTGAGAGAAATTCTTTTAAAATAAGAAATAAAATAAATAATGTTGTGAAGGGAATTTAGGGAGAAATATGTGTAAGGGGTTTGGAGCCCCTACCCGTGTATTTATAACTTTCAATAGTGGGTTGGATATCCAATTGGCCCATTGGGCCTATTCATAACACTTCCCCTAATCCAATCAACATTGAAATAAGAGGTGGATTCTTCAGGATCCGAGTTAGGGTAACTGTCTTGTTAAAGAAAGAACAGTTAACTCATAACTTCCCCTGTTTTAGGGATGTGTTTAGGGGTGGATACTTCAGGATCCAGAGTCAACGAGGTTGCCTCGTCAAAACCTTGACTACGGAAAACCCAGTGGGAAAAAACCTGTAGCCAAGGGAAAAGAGTACAACTCTGCAGTTGACTCCCCCTTATCTGACCAAGCTTCAGGCTTGCAGATTTCCTATGAATCTATACATCAGTCTTCTATGTATCTATGAGTTCATAGTTCTCTCATCCTGACCCAGTTTATATTTACTCACTCTCCTCATCCCAATCTCATGTACAAGTTTTTCAAAGATACTAGTAGGCAGGGATTTGGTAAGCAAATCCGCCAAGTTATTACATGATTGGATCTTCTGTACCTCAATCTGCTTTTGCTTCTGAAGGTCGTGCGTCCAGAAGAACTTGGGGGAGATATGCTTCGTCTTGTCACCTTTGATGTAGCCGTCCTGTAGCTGGGCTATACATGCTGCATTGTCTTCATAGAGTGTAGTGGGTGCAAGAACACCGGTCGTCAGGCCGGTGGAGGTGAGTATGTGCTGGATCACCACAGATCTCCAGGATATGGCAGTGCCGCCATATGTGAACATGTATCCGGTCTGAGACTTCTCTGTATGAGGATCGGACCTGTAACCTGCGTCAGCATAACCAACTAAACCAGTTGATGCCCCTTTCCTGTAGAATAGACCTAAGTCTATGGACCCTTGGAGGTAGCGCAGAAGATGCTTAACTCCGGCCCAGTGCCGCTGTGTAGGTGCAGCACTATATCTGGCTAGTAAGTTTACTGCGAACGCTATGTCAGGGCGAGTGCAGTTAGCCAGGTAAAGGAGTGCACCGATAGCACTTAAATAAGGCACTTCGGGGCCTAGTACTTCCTCCCCCTCTTCCAGCGGCCGGAAGGGGTCTTTGTGTACATCCAATGATCTGACGACCATCGGAGTGCTGAGGGGGTGGCACTTATCCATCTGAAACTTTTTCAATAAGTTCGATGTGTAAGTTGACTGGTGTAACAGGATCCCATCTTTAAGATGCTCTATCTGAAGGCCTAAACAGAATTTTGATTTTCCGAGGTCTTTCATCTCGAAGGTTTCTGTCAAGCTTTTAGAAATCTTTGTGATCTCTTCAGGAGATCCGATGAGGTTTAAGTCGTCTACATAGACGGCTATAATTACAAATCATGTTGCCTTTGCTCTTATAAAGATGCAAGGACAGACTGGGTCGTTTTTAAATCCTTGCTGTGCAAGGAAGTCGCTCAGTCTGTTATACCACATCCTTCCAGATTGTTTTAGACCATATAATGATCTTTGCAGTTTCACTGAGTAGATGTCACGTTCTCTCTCTTTTAGTGCTGCAGGCAAAGAATAACCGTCAAGCAATCTCATATAGATGTCTCGGTCTAGGTTTCCATATAGGTATGCAGTAACCACGTCCATGAGTTGCATATCTAAACCCTCTTGTGCTGTTATGCCAATGAGGAATCGGAAGGTGATCGCGTCCATGACCGGGGAGTATGTGGCTTCAAAATCCACCCCAGGACGTTGGGTAAAACCCTGCGCTACAAGCCTTGCTTTGTAGCGTACGATCTCATTCTGTTCATTTCGTTTTCTAACAAATACACATTTATAACCCACAAATTTTACACCTTTTGGTGTCTGGACTATTGGTCCGAAGACCTTGCGTTTGGTGAGTGAATCCAACTCCACTCCTATTGCCGCTTTCCACTTTGGCCAATCATCTCTGCTTTGACATTCTGTCAGAGAGCGTGGTTCAATATCATCGTCGCAGTACGCGACGTTGATGGCAATATTACACGCAAATGTGTCATCTATTGTTGTGCTTTTTCTGTCCCAATACTCCCCAGTTCGTACATAGTGTATCGATACTTCATTTTCTCCCGGTTTTTCCTCTTCATGAGAGTTTGGGAGAGATGGGGTAGCAGGGCTTAAATTAGCATCCTGTGGTGGTATTTGTTTACCATTGCCAAGGGTCCTACTCTTTCGAGGGACTTGGTCCTTGGATCCCGGTGGTCGTCCTCTCTTTTTGAGAGGTCCAACCATTTCTGCTGCAGGCGGATTGCATCCATTTTGCGGTATGTCAATCCTAGCTGGAGTGTTAGCAGCAGGGACGTGTGATTTGACAATCTTCTGGTTGTCAGTAAATTTGTCCGGCAAGAGATGGACAGTGTTTTGGATGTGGAGAATCTTCAGGACCTCCTCCTCACACTGGCTTGTTGGCGGATCAAAGTGACATAAAGTTTTTGTATCCCAAGTGATACTTTCTGAAGCTTCGGGCTTCTTTGTCTGTGAGCCTAGTCTTGGGAACGATGTTTCATCGAATTCACAGTCTTCTAGACGTGCCTTAAAGACGTCCCCCGTAAGGGGTTCTAGGAATCTAATTATGGAGGGGGTATCAAACCCAACATAAATGCCTAGGCGACGTTGTGGACCCATCTTTGTCCTTTGTGGTGGTGCTATGGGGACGTATACTGCACAACCAAATATTCTCAAATGTGAGACAATTGGTGGGGCTCCAAGTGCTAGTTGCATTGGAGAAGATGACTGACCTCCAGAGGGTCTTAATTTTATTAAAGATGCAGCATGCAAAATTGCATGACCCCACGCATTCACTGGCATCTGGGATTGAAGTAATAATGGACGAGCGATCCATTGCAGTCTCTTAATTAGAGATTCTGCTAACCCATTTTGGGTGTGAACATGCGCTACAGGATGTTCGACTTCAATTCCCTGAGCTTGGAAATAGTCTAGAAAGACTTGTGACGTAAACTCCCCCGCATTGTCCAGACGAAGTTTCTTTATCTGGTGATCGGGGAAGTGGGCCCGTAACTTTATTATCTGAGCTAAAAGCTTAGATAGTGCTAGGTTACGGGTGGACAGTAGACACACATGTGACCACTTTGTTGATGCGTCTATCAGGACCATAAAGTACCTGAACGGACCACTTGATGGGTGAATCGGCCCACAAATGTCTCCGTGGATTCTTTCCAGAAAGCTGGGAGACTCCACATCCACTTTCAGTGGAGAGGGTCTCGTGATCAGTTTACCCTTGTAACAGGGTGGACATGGGAATTTGCCTTTTTGAAGAATCTTCAGGTTCTTCAGGTCAATGCCCCTGGAGTTCTTTATGATGCGGTACATCATAACCGAACCAGGGTGTCCCAGTCGACTGTGCCAGAGTTGGAATTCTGGTGTTTGGGGGCACTGCAGGTGCTCCACCATGGATGTTTCTGGAGTTTGTATACTTGTTTGGTAGAGTCCCGAGGGGAGTCCCTTGAAACGTTCCACAATGGTTTTTGAACCATTTGTAAGAGCCGTTACAAGCAAGTATTCCCTTTTATCTTCCTCGACCGTCTCTAAGTGATATCCGTTTAAACGGATGTCTTTAAAACTTAGGAGGTTTCGGATGGATTTTGGGGAGTATAACGCATTTTTAAGTGTTATTTGTGTGTTGCCGGGGAGCAATATAATTGCTTCCCCTGATCCTTCGATTATATTTGCTGGTCCTGAGATTGTTCTCAGTGGGCCAGAATAACTACTTACGCTCGTGAAATAGTCTATGTTTTGAAGGATCGAGTGCGTCGATGCACTGTCCACTAGGCAGATAAGTTCCATATCTAAAAAATGGGGAAAGACATTCAAGCAATAAATATAGATAAAAGATTCACTTTCATAAATAAATGCTAAAAAGATATTGTTTGACATGGAAAATAGAACTAGATACGATGCATAAAAATTTAAGATACATTGCTAATTGCATAAAAGTGGTCCAGATCTAGAGAGTATCATCTCCCATGAAATCTTCGGGAGTCCATGAGGTCTCTGCCAACGCTGTACTCTCCATCAGGTTTGTCTCAGCTCGAGGCTTGAGGCTTGCCTGGTAGAGGTCCTGGAGGTGTTTTGCTGTGCGGTAGATTCTGGACCAGTGGCCCGTCATCCCGCATTTTGAGCATTTGTCCTCCCAGTCTTTCTTGGGAGTGCCTCCTTTGTTGGGAATCCTCTTCTGCTTCTTGTCCACGAACTTCTGGTTCTGGGGAGGAGCTGGGTGAGTGGCCTTCTTCCGCTGCTTCTGTTCTTTCCATTTCTGGAATTTTGCCTTTTTGTCCGTCTTCTTCTTCTGGGAAGACTGGAAGTGGGCCTCTGCAGGAGGTGGCAATGGAGCGGAGCCAGGGGGCGCAGGTTGTGGGTGGCAACCAACAGGTCTCTGTTCTGTTCAGCCATGAGCAGGCATGAAAGAAGGTCAGAGTACTTTGTGAACTTCCTCTCTCGATATTGTTGCATAAGGATCATGTCCTTTTCGTGGAAGGACGTAAACGTCTTTTCCAGCAACATCTTCTCCGTCACTGGTTCACCACACAACTTCAGGCGTGAGGTGATGCGGAAGAGAGCTGAGTTGTACTCCGCTACGGATTTGAAATCCTGTATGCGGAGGTGTGTCCACTCGTACTGTGCACGGGGGAGTATGACATCCCTCTGATGTCGGTACCTCTCCTCGAGTGCATCCCACAGCTCGTAAGGGTCCTCTACAGTGAGGTACTCGTCCTTTAAGGTCGAGTCTAAGTGTTTCCTGATATATATAATGGCTTTCGCCTTTAATATATCGGAAACTTCCTCTGTATGAGGTGCTTCCACTGAAGCCTCCTTGTTAGCTGGGCAGTACTAGTTGTTGCCTTTTCAGTCTGTGTGAGACTGAAACCATGAGAGCGCAGATGGAACTTCAGGTCCAACTGCCAACTCAGGTAGTTTGACCCATCAGCCTTCAGGACTGAGAAGTCTACATTTGCGAGTCTGGCCATTTTATGATCTAGCATGTACGGAAAAAAATAGCATGTATCATTAAGACTGAAAATAAGATAGACATCCACGCATGTAATGTAGTCATTTTCATGAATTTAAATTACTGTGGTTTTAACATACATGCTTTTTTCAGGTAATGTGAATAATTAATTACTAAAAATTAACAATCACGCATGATGTTTGATGGTTTTCATTGTGACATTAAAACATGGTATTAAAGCTAATTAATCAACCACGCAGTTTAATGCAAAAACAATGAAAAACAGAAATAATGACCTTAGGCTATGGGGATCAGCCAGCCGACACCGAAAAATAAATAAAAAGTCCAGTCCGAGGTTACATCAAAAATAAAAAGCATGAAAATAAATTACAACTCGGGAACTTCAGAGAGAAGCCCCTATCTTCATTGAGCGAAACGCCTTCAGCTTCTTTTTGGTGTCCTTCGGTCTTCTTTTTACATTTTCATCCTCACATACAAAGTTTCTCTCAAAAGAAAAGAAAAATTGCGGGAATTTAAAACGGTGTCGGAAACCTGGCTGATCCCTAAAAACATAGCCTAATATTTGCACATCCACGCAGATAATATTTTTGCAACATACAACCACGCAGATAATCGAAACACAGGCATTTAAAATAATTTAAAATTGTGTGCGACGTGCAAGAACATTTTTTTTTGAAAACTTTTGCCTTTTTGATCCATATTTTATTGTTTTATTTTACCGCTTTCAACCCTTTTTAAAAATTTCTTTTAACTATTTTGGGCTTTTTAGGGCCAAAAAATAAATAAAATAATTTCTGTGAATGGGCTAATTTTCTGGCCTTTTGGGCCATGAAAACAACCCATTATGGTTAATATTGGGTCTCCCCCGAAAAATAGCCCGTTTAGGGTTAGGGTTTCTGGAAACCCTAGGGGGGGCCCGCGGCGTGTCGCCGCGGCGGTTGGCCGCGTAGGGTGCGGCCGCCGTCGCGGCGACGGGCCGCGGCTGCGGGCCGCGGCCTGCAGGCCGCGGCAACTGGCCGCGGCCGCCGCGGCTTCAGGCCGCGGCAACTGGCCGCGGCCTGAGGCCGCGGCACAGGGCCGCGGCCTGCAGGCCGCGGCCGCCGCGTCCTGGGGCCGCGGCTGCAGTCCGCGGCTTCAGGCCGCGGCCGCCGCGTCCTGGGGCCGCGGCTGCAGTCCGCGGCTTCAGGCCGCGGCCGCCGCGGCCTGAGGCCGCGGCGATTGTTTCCGCCGGCAGCGCGAAGGGCGCGCCGCCGTTTCGCCCTATGGGTGTACGGAAATTTGGATCAAAGGCGGGGAGGTAAAAAAATCGGGGGTTTCAACAATTTTGATCGCTAAAAAACAAGTTTTTATTGTTTTAAACATGCAGATCTTATTAAAAATGTTGAATTTTACCGAGTTTATCAACTTTTTGATCCTAAAACATGCAGATCTAATGAGAAAAGCAGGTTTAGATCTAAAAGTTTGGATTTTTACCTTCTAGATTCGACGAGGAATCTAGGCGACGGTTGGTGAAGGATGCCCTTTTCGCTCCCCGTTGAGAAGATTACGATCTTCTTTTTCTGAGCGATTTGTGGATCTCCTTTCCCGCGAGCCGCCGTCTCCTCCAACGAGCGTGATCGTGCTGATAACGTGTTGTGAAGGGAATTTAGGGAGAAATAGGTGTAAGGGGTTTGGAGCCCCCTACCCGTGTATTTATAACTTTCAATAGTGGGTTGGATACCCAATTGGCCCATTGGGCCTATTCATAACAAATAATAAATAAATCGATGCTAGACACGCAGAGAGAGAATTGATTCTGATAGCGATGACAATGGCCCCTGATCAGCCCATGTTACCTTAGGCCTGGCTGGCTGGAGTTAGCCTGACTGGTCTTGGGCCAGGTACCAGCCCACCCTTGCCCGCTTGGAAGTCGGCTCTAAACGAAGAGTCACCTTGTTTCATAAACTTGCAAATTTTGCGTACTTTTGTGTAAAACCTTACTTAGGCACATGTGACGTACATGTACATCTTAATAAATAACTGTGTCATAATACTAATAACAACAACATTAGAAGTGTTATGAATCAACTCCTGAGGGGAGAGCCCTCAGGTTTATATTTATAGCCAAAGGGGAGAATACAAGTGGGCTTATACAGATATGGGCCCAAACACTTGGGTTGGCCCAATAACTCATCCAACCCAGTAAATACCCATTCACAACACTCCCCCTTATCCAGCCATAGTTGTGGACCCAGCTCAAGAATACTTCAGGATTCTGAGCCTGCATGGGTCTCACATGGGGTGGATACTTCAGGATCCTGAGTTGGTGAGATTTGCCTCGTTAAAACCTTTGGCTATGGAAAACCCAGTGGGAAAAACCATAGTTAAGGAAAAAGAGTGCAAACGCTCTTTAACTCCCCCTGATTTATACAAGTGACTCTGCTCATGAATACTTCTGGATTCTGAGCGTCACAGAGAGGTGGATACTTCGGGATCCAGAGTTGATTTGATTTGCCTCGTTAAAACCTTTGGCTATGGAAAACCCAGTGGGAAAAACCATAGCTAAGGGAAAAGAGTACAAATTCCCTCAACTCCCCCTGATCTGTAAAAGCTCTTAGGCTTTCAGATCTCTTAGGCTTATCTCATCACTCCTATTTACAATATTTCGAAAATGTACACAGATTACAAATTTTGTCACCATCAAGCAGCTGCTGAATCCAGGAACTCTGAAGAGGTTGCTAAATTTCGTCGCCTCTGATGTTGTCTTCAGACTATATGGTTAGCTCCACAGAACCAGCCTCTATCCCAGTCGTCACTGGGATGTGATGTACCACCAGGCGCCCTCAAATACACCATTGGTGTGATTCTGGAATGGTGAGGATCTCGGAATGATAGGATGATGTTGCCTTCATAAGTTGCTTTGCAGATCTGCAGGGGATGGCCATCCCACTGTGGGTACCCGTTCTGTGATTTCTCAGCATAGGGACTGGACCTGAAACCTGCATTTGCATAAACATTGGAGGATGCTACTACATTTTGTAAGTCCAAATATTTCGACCCTTGGAGGAAGCGCAGAAGGATTAACTCAGGTCTAATGGCCCTTTTTAGGTGCCAACTATCTCTGGCTAATGAGTTTACTGCAATTGCTATACCGGGACACATGCAGTTAGCCAGGAGTGCGTGATTGCACTAAGATAAGGGACTTTAGGACCAGTTATATCCTCCCCCTCTTCCAGCGATCGGAAGGGTTCTTTTTGTTCATCCAGTTAGTGTACCACCGTAGGTGTACGTTGGATGACAATGGTCCTTTTAATATCTCCAACGCACTTCTGGGCGTTTGTAACAGGATTCTATGAGCCATGACTTTATATTTGCCTAGGTCTTTTTTATTTCATGTTTAAAAGTCAGGCTTGTACATTTATTTCGGTTTTCTCTTCAAGAGATCCGATGAGATGTTAGTTGTCTACAACTAAGATCTCTAATCATGTTCTTTGCACAGATGCAAAGACAACCTTCAGTAGGAATCATTGACTTGTCAAGTGATTCTCTTGGTTGTACATTTATTTATACTTATTGTTTTTCTTGAATAGACGTCCCGAAGTCTATTCAGGCATTTTAAGGAAATGTGAAAATTATCTTTACAAGATATCCACGAAGGTATGCCGTCACAACATCCAATAACAGCATATCCAGAATTTTCCTTCGCCAAATCGTAAGGTATTCGCTTTTGATAACTTATGGAGACTGATGCATCATTTATGAGACATGCTCATTTGAATTTGTTCGATCCCTAGTTTCAGCGAAATTTTCCTTGGGCTATAGGTTGTACTGTATAGCATACGATTTTGTATTTATTTTTCTTATGTATGCAATACTTTGTTTTATCCACAGGTTTGACACCTTTTAGTGTCTGAACTTCAGGTCCGAACATTTCACGTTTCATAAGTGAGTCCAGCTCATCTTCTATTGCCACGTTCCACATTTTGGCCAATCTCTACGTTTGCCTTCTAGCAACGGAGTGTGGAACGATAATTTTCAAACATCATCGCCATTGCGATGTATATGGCAATATAATACGTGAATATATTGTCGACAATTTATGTTCTATCTGTCCAACACCTCCCCAGTATGTACAACATTTACTTAATTTCACTTTTTCCCGGCAATTCATCTGCAGTGGATTCCGGGAAGGGTGATGGTGTGGACAGGAGCTCATTGTCCTGTGGTAGTATTGTCTTAAGGTCTCCAGGAGTTTCTTGTCCTATGAGCCTGGTGGTCTGCCTCTTTTCTGTTGAGGATCAGCCACTTCTGCTGCGGGTGGATTGCATCCATTCTCGGGGATGTCAATCCTAGCTAGAGTTTTTGCAGCAGGGATGTGTGATCGGACAATCTCCTGGTTGTCAATAAATGATTCCGGTAATTGGTAGACAGTGTTCTGTATGTGGAGGATCTTCGGGATCTCTTCTACGCATTGTATTGTTACCGGATCATAGTGGGTCAAACTTTTTGTATCCCACGTTATAATTTTCTTCGCGCCAGATTTTCTAGTATCTGGGCATATTTTTGGGAAACTCGTCTCATCGAAATCACAGTCTTCAAGATGTGCCTTAAATGCGTCCCCCGTTTGGGGTTCTAGGTATCTTATAAGTGAGGGTGAGTCAAACCCTGCATGGATACCTAGGCGACGTTGAGTACCGTTTTGGTCCTTTTTGGTGGTGCAATGGGGATTTAAGACTGCGCGACCGAAGATTCTCAGATGAGAAATGTTCGGTGGCATTCCATATGCAAATTGCATTGGAGACTCTGACCTCCAGAGGGTCTTATTTTCATTTACGATGCAGTATGCAGAGTTTGCATGTCCCCATGCATCCATAGGCAATCGGGATTTAATGGACGTTTAGTCCATTGGAGTCTACTTTTCAGTGACTCTGCCGACCCATTTTGGGTATGAACATGCGGCACTTGTATGTTCATTTTCAATTCCCGTTGATTGGCAGTACTCTTGAAAAGACTGGGAGGTATATTTCCCAACATTAACCAGACTTATTAACAATATTTTATTGTCTGGGAAATGTGCCCGCAACATTTTTATTTTTGTGCCAATAGCTTTGGAAAAGCTAAGTTGCGGGTTTGTAGTAGACACACGTACGAATATTCTGAGGATGCATTTATCAGTACAGTGAAGTACTGAAATAGCCCACTAGGGGTGGTGGATTTTATCCACATCTATCTCCTTGTATTCTTTTTGAGGAAGCGTGGAGATTCTTTTTCAACTTATCGTGGAGATGGCCTTGTAATTAGTTTTCCCTTATAGTAAGGGATGCGAGGGATTTTTTCCCTTCTGAAGAATCTTCTAGTTCTTCAAGTCATACCCATAGGATAAGATGCGATGCATCATCACAAATCCAGGGTTGCCAAGTCCATTATGCCGGAGTAAAAACTCGGATGGTGTCGGGCACTTCAGGTGCTCCGTTTAATTCTGCTTCCTTTCTCCGAATCTTCGTATGGTGGAGGCCTATAAGGCTCTCAAAACGTTCAAGTGTGGATTTTACTCCTTTTTTCTTGAGACGTTGCATACGGTAATTTTTTTTCCCATTTACATTTGCTGTTTCCAAGTGGAATCCGTTGAAACGGATGTCCTTGAAACTTAGAAAGTTTCTTTTGGAATTCGGAGGGATTAGTGCATCCTTTATTTTTGTGTCGTTTGGGGGCAACTGTGTTGCATTCCCTGGATCTTCAATATAGCCCTGATATTGGGCTTTGTATTGAAAGAGATCTTACGTGTTTATTGTCTACTAATTATTTATGAGAGCAGTTTCAAAAGATGAAACATAAAGGCACATGCATATTCAGATAGACATATTCATTTATTGTCTACTAAAATTTTTCAATCAAAATAGATTGCGTAATACAAAAGCTCTCATAACGTGAGATGTTCTAAACAATTTGCTAAGATAAAAGTAAAGGCTAGTCAAGCATGTCATTATTTTCGAAGTCGTCAGCTGAAAAACTTAACTGGAGCATCAGATGTCATCAGGTTTGTTTCAGCTTTATTTTTCTTGTTCTCTTTATACAAATCCTGGAGATGATGCGGAGTTCGGCACACTCTGGACAAGTGGCCTTTCATGCCACAATTTTGGCACTGGTCTTCCCATTCCCTCTTGGGTGGGGGTATATCATTTCTATTTTTGTTATTTCTGTGCCTCGTGAACTTCCGCGTACTATCATTATTTCACTGCTGCTGTACATGGCCCTTGGCATTTTTCTGTTGACCCCCCTTCTGTGGTCGTTTTTTTCTTTTATTATCTCTCTTCTTTTTGAAGGAAGAGGAATGGTGAGCTTCTGGTGGGGGGCAGTGCCGGGGAGCGTATATTGTGAGTGGAGAGAAGAAGCTCTCTGTCTTGCTCGGCCATGTGAAAACATGACAGCAGCTCGGAATACTTGGTGAACTTGCGTTCACGGTATTGCTGCATGAGTATCGCATCTTTTTCATGGAAGGACGTATACGTCTTTTCCAGCATGCGATTTTCTGAGACTTTCTCACCACACAACTTCAGGCGTGAGGTGATGCTAAAAAGTGCTGAGTTGTACTCAGCAATGGACTTAAAGTCATGTAGTCTCATGTTCTCCCACTCATATTGTGCCCTTGGGAGTATAACATCTTTCTGATGTTTATACCTGTCCTCAAGGGCAGTCCATAGCTCAAGTGGATCTTCGACCGTAAGGTATTCAGCCTTTAAGGTCTTGTCCACATGGCGGCGAATATAGGTGATGGCTTGCGCCTTCTCTATATCGCTAACATTTTCTTTTTCAGTCACAGCAGCGATGAGGGACTTTGCCCGCAGGTGAAACTTTACATCTAGCTGCCAGCTTAGATAGTTTCTACCTGATGCTTCCAGTACTTCGAAATTAACGTTTGCAATATTAGCCATTTATCTAGCAGAGCACAAACATGCATGAATTAATAATTAATTCAGAGAAAACATTTTCATGCGGAGGCAATATTTAACGAAAAACTAAATGTGTGGATCGGCCAGTCCCACAAGAAAGAGTCCAAAAAAGTCCACAGTCCAAATTATACAAATTTGCAGTTTAAAGAAAATGAAAATACAACTTTGTAAACCCCGTGGGTCCCATATGATATCTCCATCTTCAAGCGTGGCCTCCGTCTTCATGGAAGTTGGTCTTCTTTCTTTGACATTTACATAAATTCCTCACTACAATTTGTAACGACTGCTTTTCATGTATCTGGATTTATTATAATATAATATATGTTGTGGTGAATTTTCTCCTCAGGTGTGGTTTTCACCTCCGTAGCTTTCATTTTCGATCGAATCGTCGTATTTTCTCGTTTCTTCCTTAGGATCGTCGATTTCGAAGTATGTCACTCGTGACGGACTTCATAACGGTCGTATCTAACTATTAGATCAAGCCTAGGAGTCTTAGGAATCGATCCCGGGGCCCCGCGCTCCGTATCGGTACTTTTGGTGCTCATTAGCCGGTGTAAGAAGGGCCACCGACCGACTAGATGACGATCCAGTCGGTCGGCAATCCTTCTTGGACCGACTAGTTAGCTTTCTAAATTTCTCAGGAGTTACTGTTTACTCTTAGTCGGTCTAAGAACGTTCATCGACCGACTAGATGCTAAACTAGTCGGTCAGTATTTGTTCATGGACCGACTAACTCTAAATCCTATTTTCGTTCAGGAGTTACTGTTTACACTTAGTCGGTCTGCGTTGGTCGACCGACCGACTAGTTGCCAAACTAGTCGGTCAGTGGTTGTTCTTTGACCGACTAACCAGTGTTAAAACCCTAATTTCTGGGCAGCCGCCAGCTCAACCTATTTATACCCAACCCAAACGACTTCTTCTTCTCCAACACGACCCAAAACCCTAAAATCTTCCCCCTTCAGCCCCCATCTTCCTCCAAGCTCCAATCCTTCATTCCAAGCCCTAAATCCATCATCCAATCCATCCATTCACCCTATCTACTTCTCATCTTCCCCAAATCTCCATCAAAACCCATCAAAATCCCCAAAATCCCCCAAAACCCTAGTTTCCCCAAAGTTCTCCAATCTTCTCCAGATCTGATCCTAGGGTTCCCCGGAGTGTTCCTTCCGTCTCCTCTTGGTAAGAAATCGATTCCCCGTTGTTTTTATAACTTATTTATAATTTTATGAAACCCTAATAATATTTCATGTTGTTTGATGATTGGTTCCCCATAACAGCGATTTCCCCGTAGGCTATCATCCGCGGAAACGAACTTTCATAACCGTCATCCCCGGTGATAGGCAAGTGAAACTTGCCACTTAGGATTTAGGCCATGTTTTAGGCCATTACTCTGCTTTAGCGTAAAAGAGACTAGACGGTGAAATGATAGCCGCCTAGACGCCTATTTGATCTAGTTTGACAATGAAGCTAGATCCGTCACCTCAATTGATCTAGCTTGACAACGAAGCTAGAATCCAACCCATTTAACTTGTTGTTCACGCATATTAAACTGCCATGTTTAATTTAAATTAACGGTACGCGAATATGTTCATATCATTGCATTTTGATTAATCATTGTGATTGTGTAGCACACGCTACAATATTATAATCCTGGCTCGTGTTCCAGAAGCGAGCCCTGTAGTTGGAAACCCCAACGCTCGGATACCGGCTAGGCACCCACTTTTCGTGGGCACAACCCTATGCCAAATACACTTCCTGGCCTGTGATCCAGAAGCGAGCAAATGCTCGATACACGTAGGGGTGGGGTAAGAGATATGCGTCACCAGAGCACGAGATGGCCTGATCCGCCACTCCAGCCTGCAGGCGAAATCTCTAGTGTTTAAGTGAGTA
This sequence comes from Scilla litardierei, assembly GCA_030789695.1. Classification (NCBI taxonomy): domain Eukaryota; kingdom Viridiplantae; phylum Streptophyta; class Magnoliopsida; order Asparagales; family Asparagaceae; genus Scilla; species Scilla litardierei. The sequence continues at coordinate 50,116,637 of CM061140.1, read as the reverse complement.
AGAGATATGCGTCACCAGAGCACGAGATGGCCTGATCCGCCACTCCAGCCTGCAGGCGAAATCTCTAGTGTTTAAGTGATTAATAGTGATAAGTGATAAATGATAAGTGATTAGTGATTTGGTAGCTTTTGCTACATTGTGCATGCTTGTCTCCTTTAAACTGTTGCATCATACTTAACTGCCATGTCATTGCTTAATACTATAACTGCTAGGTTGCTAGTTGCTTTCCTTTCAGTTTCCTTGCACAAGTCTTTCCAGACTTGCTGACATGTGCCCCTTTACTCTTTTGGGTGACACATGTTAGATCCCGAGCCCGAGTACCTTGTTGAGAACGAGGTGTTCGCTGTTGCCGAGCCCGAGCCCGTGTTTGACGGGGAGTACGTGGACACTGGGGACCAGTCTTAGTGTCTCCGTTGTGTTTTACTTTTGTTAGACGGTTGTTTTGTTATCAGTGCGTAGCACCTATACTTTGTTGTTGTCATTGCTTTCGTTGGCCTTGTTCTGGGCCTTGGACTCTTTTCTTTTAGCCTGGTGGCTTTTCTGGATGTTGGACTTATTTTGATGTTGGGCATTTATGAGATCTGAATTTTATTTCAGTCTCTCCTTTTATTATTATTGTTGTTCCGTTGTGGTTACAGGGACCTGCTTATATTTTATTTACGCTTATCGGGTTTGGGGCCTCACAGCTCCACTCTCGTGCGGACCTTTTTTCGACTCGCCTCCATTTTAGGGAAGCGGGTCGTGACACAATTTCTCTCAAAAATAAAAGAAAAGTGCGGGAAATAAACTGTGGGACTAAACGGCCGATCCAAAAACCACATTTAGCAATTCATGCAGAAATATTGTGCTCATCAACATTTTCATCAGACATTTTCATCACAGGCATCACAGGCATTTAATATTCGCAGAGATGGATAAATAATTTAAACACTTAATAATTATTGGACCACTGGGTAACGTCATACACCGTTAGGTTACTAACGGCAGAGCGGTCGCAGGATCTTCCTAATTATTAAGTTTTAAATACAATGCACAACCACGCATATAATATCCAACAGAATATACCAGAGATGCAAAGCATGTAAATATGATTTTTGCAGAAAAAATCATCACAATGCAAAGGTTGTAAATTGAATGGGTTTAATCAATTAGATTGATTAAGAGCCCAAAATAAACATTTTCGTTGTCAGAGGAAAAAGTTTTCCTCATCATCCCAAAAGCCCCCCAAGAATCCCCAAAAAGTCCTCGCCTGCCCGGTATTTGTCCCGTAATTTACCGTGATTTTTCACGAATATTTTGCCCTTAAAACCCCCTTTAAAATAAATTTTTAGGCTAGCAAGTTGCCTTTTAAGGCTTGTTAATAGCCTTTGCCTCCCCCAATTTTTTTTTCCAGATAAAACAGACTGCGGGTCTGAAGCCCGCAGTCGGCCTATGGGCTTCAGGCCCATAGACTTTTTTTTAAAGGAAAAATCGGCATGTGGGCCTGAAGCCCACAGCCGGCCTGTGGGCTTCAGGCCCACAGTTTTTTTTGAAGAAATAATTGGCCTGTGAGCCTGAAGCCCACAGCCGGCCTGTGGGCTTCAGGCCCACAGGCTATACCAGTTTGTTTTTTTTGTGATTATGGTTTCATTGGGAGGGGGGCCGGCGCCGCCGCCGCCCCTTGCAGGGGGGCGCGGCCGCCGGGACCGCCGGCCCCTGCAGGGGGTGCGACGGGGGCCGCCCCCCTGCAGGGGGCGCGGCCGCGGGGGGCAGCCCCCCTGCAGGGGGGGAGCGTCCGGGGCCGCCCCCCTGCAGGGGGGGCGCGGCCTCGGTGGCCGCCGCCCCCCCTGCGGGAGGGGCGGCGGGGGCCGCCCCCCCTGCAGGGGGAGGCGGCCACGGGGGGGGGGGGGGGGGGGGGGGCGCCGCCCCCTGCAGGGGCGGCGGCGGGGGCCGCCCCCCCTACAGGGGGAGGCGGCCAAGGGGGGCCGCCCCCCCTGCAGGGGGAGGCGGCCACGGGGGCCGCTGCCCCCTGCAGGGGCGGCGGCGGCGGGGGCCGCCCCCCTGTAGGGGGAGGCGGCCAAGGAGGGGGGGAGAGGATTCCGGCGAGGTGGGTGGGGGGGTTTCCGGCGACGGCTAGCGCCGGAGGGTTCAAAATTCGGGGTTTTACCCTAAAAATTATGTTTTTGGGATGAAAAATCCGTCGTTTTCAAGGCGATGATGAATCCCCATGACGATCTTGCGAGATCTAGGGGAGGTGCAATCATACGTATGATTAAAAATAACGTTTTTAGTATTTTACCTCTATATCCGTCCTCCGGATATAGCGACGGTTGCTCGAAGCCCTACGCGGATGACGACCCTTGATGGAGGAAGCCTTGCACCGCGTTCGTGGATCTCCCGTCTCGCCTTCGCAACGAACGAAAAGAAAATTTTGTGGAAAAAATTTTTTTTAGAGTCGTGCTGATAACGTGTTATGAATCAACTCCTGAGGGGAGAGCCCTCAGGTTTATATTTATAGCCAAAGGGGAGAATACAAGTGGGCTTATACAGATATGGGCCCAAACACTTGGGTTGGCCCAATAACTCATCCAACCCAGTAAATACCCATTCACAACAAGAAGCAAATTGCGATTTAAATGTCGGTTATATACTTTCGTGATTTTGACTCTAAAATTTATCATAATGTTAAAATTGGAAGAAGAAATAGCTCATGGTCTCCACCATAGCCATATTATTCACATAGGAGTTACAATATAATAGAACCCAATGGACACCAACTATTAAGTGGGTGCAATTGTGGATGGTTAGTGGGTGGAGACCAAATGTCTCCCACATTCATAACACTCCCCCACATCCATCCATTCTTACAATATGAATTCTTCAGGATCCAATACGCTAATGTGGGGTGGATACTGCTGGATCCAGAGTTATCGTGTTTTGCCTCGTTAAAACCTTAACAGTAGAGAACCCAGTGGGGAAAACCAGCGGCTTAAGGAAAAAGAGTACAAAACACAAGTGACTCCCCCTGATCCGTACAAGCTTTAGGCTTGTAGGTCTTTCAGTTGTCGCATCCCTTAATCTTTTACAAGCTTTCTAAAAGTACATCTAGGAAATGGCTTAGTAAACAGATCAGCTAAATTATTACAAGAATAAATCTGACGTACTTCAATCTGGCACGCTTCTGCTCTTATAGCTCGTGCGTCCAGAAGAACTTGGGAGAGATGTGCTTCGTCCTGTCGCCTTTGATGTAACCAGCTTGTAGTTGAGCTATACAAGCTGCATAATCTTCAAATAAAACGGTTGGCTCAAGGTCATCCGTCTTCAAGCCAGTCTTGACTAGAATGTGATGAATCACTGAACGAAGCCAGACACATTCTCTGCTAGCTTCATGGATCGCCAGGAGCTCTGAGTGGTTGGATGAGACTGTAGTGATAGCCTGCTTCACAGATTTTCAGGAGATGGTCGTACCACCATAGGTGAACACGAAACCAGTCTGTGATTTCTCAATGTGTGGAGACCTGTAACTTGCATCTCCATAACCAATCAAAGTGGAAGATCCACCTTTCGGAAATAATAATCCCAGGTCAATCGACCCTTGGAGGTAGCGCAGAATCTGCTTAACTCCGTTCCAGTGGCGCTTTGTGGGCGCTGAACTGTATCTGGCTAGTAGGTTTGACTGTGAATTCTATGTCGGGACGCGTGCAGTTTGCCAGATATAGAAGTGCTCTAATGGCACTAAGGTAAGGTACTTCAAGACCTAATGTTTCCTCCCCCTCTTCCAGCGGCCGGAAAGGGTTCTTATATACATCCAAAGATCTAACGACCATTGGTGTACTTAGAGGATGGCTCTTATCCATATGAAAATTTTGAGTAATTTCCTTATGTATGTGGATTGGTGTAACAGGATTCCTCCGCTAAGGTGTTCTATCTGTAAGCCAAGACAATATTTTGTCTTGCCTAGGTCTTTCATTTCAAACGTTAGTTTGAGGCTTGCAGATATATCATCAATCTCTACAGGAGATCCGATGAGGTTTAAGTCGTCTACATAAACAACTATTAATACGAATCATGTTTCCGTGGTTTTAATGAAAATACACGTGCAAACTTCATTATTGGTGAAACCTTGTTGAACAAGGAATTCACTCGGTCTGTTATACCACATTTTTCGCGATTGCTTAAGACCATATAATGATCTTTAAAGCTTAACAGAATAGACGTCCCTAGGTCTATCTTTTATTTCTGTTGGTATTTTGACACAATCTGAAAGTTTCATATAGATATCTTTATCTATATTGCCATATAGATATGCAGTCACAACGTCCATGAGCTGCATTTCTAGGCCTTCCATTGATGTTAAGCTTATTATGAATCGAAATGCGATCACATCCATAACCGGTGAATATGTATCTTCATAATCTATCCCCGGTCGTTGGGAAAATCCTTGAGCTACAAGCCATGCTTTGTAGCGTACGATCTGATTATTCTCATTTCTTTTCCTTATGAATACCCACTTGTATCCCACAGGTTTTACACCTCTTGGTGTCTGGACTACTGGTCCAAAGACTTTGCATTTCAAGAGTGATTCCAGCTCTACTCCTATTGCCTCGTTCCACTTTGGCCAATCATCTCTGCGTTTGCATTCAGCTAGAGATCGTGGATCGATATCATCGTTGCATTGAGTGACGTGAACAGTAATATCGAACGCGAAGTCGTCGTCGATGACAGTGCTTTTTCTGTCCAGTACCTCCCCAGTACGTACGAAATTTAATGATATTTCTCATGTATTGTCCTCTTCAGGGGACTGAAGGAGGGGAGAGGTTACTGGTCTGAGCTCAGCATCCTGTGGTAGGATATTCGTTATTTCTCCAGGTATTTTCCTCTTGCGAGAGAATTTATCCTTGGAGCCAGGTGGTTGTCCTCTTTTTATTTGAGGTACGGCCGATTCTGATGCCGGTGGATTGCACCCATCTTTTGGGATGTCAATCCTAACTGGCGTATTGGCAGCAGGGATGTGTGATCTGATAATCTTCTGGTTATCAGTGAATTTTTCCGGGAGTAAATGTATTGTATTCTAAATGTGAATGATCTTCAGGATCTCATATTCACACAGATTAGTACACTGATCATAATGAGACAAAGTCTTAGTGTCCCAAGAAATGGTCTCTGAAGCTTCAGACTTTTTGGTTTGTGAGCCAAGTCTGGGAAAAGAATTTTCGTCAAACTCACAATATTCAAGACGAACCTTAAATGCGCCGCCTGTTAGGGGTGTAACGGCCAGTATTTCATTAGTATTTTGCCCGTATTTTATTTTCGACTGGTGATTTTCGTAACTGTACTTGTTAAGTATTCGTATTATGTATTGCTATTATACATATTCGTTTTGTGAACGTATTTTTCCTATCTAAATTTGTAAATCTATTATTATTAAAATTTTCAACTGGTTGATTAATTTCAATTTTAAATTCAATCCTTGAAAACTTTCCTAGTTACATCCTTTCCTTAAAAACTGTATGAGACTTTTCCATTTACTATTAACTATTAATCCCCCTCTAATTGCTAATTAACTTCTTGTCCCCTTCCTTTTCAACCAAGTTTAATTCTTTCCTTTCTAATCTCTAAACCCTAATTATCCCTTAGAGCTAGCCGCCACCCTTACAATTTTCGCACGCACATCATTTTCCCATGGCCTAGGCCACGCACACACTCCTATATTTTATTAAACCAAACAATATGTTAGTAAACAAAACCCTAAAGCTCATTTCCCTTGCTCATGTGTGAAGCCTAGGAGCTCTCCTAGTTTTCCTTTTAGACCTAACCCTAGTACCCTACAGCAGTCCTATATTGAACCTCAGCCCTATACATATTAAGCTAACCCTAGATGGGACCTAGGGCAACTCACGCATGCCAACCACAAGCCTACATATAGTAACCTAAACCTATCTAATGCTAACCCTATAGCCCCCCCTACAACAGCCGTAACCCGCGCACAAACCCCAGCCGCGCGCGCCCCCATCTCCTTCCCTTTGACCTGCCGTTCTCCCTCTCTCCTCCAGCCTTAAACCTCCACGCACGACCTCTCCTCCACCTGCAGTCCACGCCCAACCACCCTCCTCCGGCCTTCATCCCCTCATGGCGTGCCTCCCCTGCTGCCCCCCCTCTCTCGACACCTGCACCACTACCAAGCCCAGAACCACCGGCCTTCACCCCCACAGCCAAGCCCAGAACTGTCGGCCAACTCCCCTTCAAACACCACCCCGAAACCCCCACACCTCTCCATCTACGGTCGCACAAAACCCAGACCCGACTGCACCCTCCCCTTCTCTCGGCCTCTAAACCCTCCACGCCGTGCCCTCTTAAGCTCTGCTGCCTTCCCCGACGACCCACAGGTCGACGACACCCTCTCCGACCGATGACAGCCCCCTTCAGCTGCTGCCATTGTCGCTCGTTGCCGCTGCTCTAACCGCAAGCCACCGTCGTCTCTGATCTTACCACAGCAGTTCCCTCACTGCCTCTCTGTTGCCGCGAGCCGTTGCCGCGACCCTCTCAGGTAGCTGCCCTTGCTTTTCACCATCACCGCTTCGCTTCGCTACCCACAGGCGAGGCGACCCCGACGAGCCTCCTTACTGTGCTACCTGCAGTCGAGGAACCGAAGCCGTAACACGAACCGTTGTTGCTTCCAGATCCGACGTCAGACTTGTACGTGTTTGTCGTAGTAGGTTGCTGACCCTTACTCGTAGTAACCCACACGTTTCGCCATTGAAACCTAATTAAAAATCGAGAACTTAATCATTAAATTTACTTTACGCTCCGTTAAACTGTTGTGACAACTTAGACCGACAATTGGACTATTTTGACTGTGCACATAGGGTAGAATCGTCGTAGAGAACCGTAGATTAGATCTGAGGTGTGAACAACTTGATTTGGAACCGTTAGGATAGCCACGCTCAACCTAGAGACATGCCATAATAGGTCTTCTAAAACGCGTCCTGACATCGTCCCGTTTAACTTATTACAGCAAACCATAACTGACGCTATGCCCGTGACGAGATGCTCCCTACGGATGCACTTCTCGCTACTTCAGTCAAGTGTGCTCACTTGCGTTGTTACGGCCATGTTTAGGCCATTACTTCCTGTACTTTATGAATATTTGAACAAGAGACCTAGACGTGAAATGATAGCGTCTAGGACATCCTCACGACAGCCTAGACTTGACGACGAAGTCTTGGAACAATTTACTATAACTGCCATGTTAATAATTATCTCTGTGTGTGTGGACATTAATTGAACATCTTGTCAATCTTGAACTTGTGCATTGTTTTGGCTACTCCCGTCGGTCATATATGACTAGTCTGGCTCGTGTTCCAGTAGGGTCATGTATGACTAGTCTGACTCGTGTTCCAGTATATGGCGATACGGATACACAACCTGTGGGTAATAGGGCACTCACCTAACAGAGTGAGTGATCCCTTGTATGGATAACTTGCGGGTAATAGGGTACTCTCCAAGATAGAGAGAGTGATTCCTTGTACAGACTTGTCTTGTGCACTTGGGTTGGGGTAGGGTTGAGCGGTCGCACGGTTTAGAGGGTTTGATCCCCCTCTAACCATAAGGCGTGAACCATTCGTGACACACACTTGTCATGTCATGTCATGTCTTGTAGCTGGTAGCACACTCTACGGCCATTGCCATACCACGTTTACTTTCTTGCACTGCCTTTACTTTCCTGCCATGCTTATATAAATACCATGATGTTGCATCTCATAACCGACCATGTAAACAACTTTTAAATATCTGTCTTTAAATTCTATGTATCTTGTAGTAGAGTCGTTCTTACCTTTCACTTGTGTAAGGACCCTGGCTATGGAGAAAACACTAGTAGGGGGGTTGAATAGTGTTTAAGCAATTTAAAAAGATAGTTACACCAATTTAAATGCTAACCAACAATATAGTGCGGAATTAAAATTAAACCCAAATAGAAACAAATGCAAACGCAAGGATGTTTCAAGGGTTGATTACCCAAGACACTTCCCGACTTGTTCCTGGTAATCCTACGTCCCTTCCACCCGGATACCTCCGAATACTCAAGTTAGAACCCTAACGTGAGGTTTCCTTAAAACCCACTTGTAGCAACCCTACAAGTGAAAATCGAAATACTATCGATTGACCTTGACTCCCACAACTTGGGAGCAAGTAGGGCTGTTGACGAACAGAACGTTCAACGAACTACTCGTGAACAAGCTTGGTACATATTCGTTTACGTTCGTTCAGGAAGCTTAATGAACAAGCTTGAACATATTTTTAGAGCTCGATTAGTAAATGAACAGAGCTTAAACATAATTGTGTTCGTTCATTTATGTTCATGAACAAGCTCGTTAAGTGTTCGTGAACAAACTCGTTAAGTGATGTTCATGAACAAGCTCCTTAAGTGTTCGTGAACAAACTCGTTAAGTGATGTTCATGAATAAGCTAATTAAGTATTCGTAAACGAACATGTACCAAAAATAGTAAATTTAGACAAATACTATATTTTTTACTATGCTTGGAATGGATGCCTGTAATGGGATTTATGGAGCTATTATGCTGGATTTATTTGTTTTGTCCTGCAAATATTTAGTCCTTTTATTTAATTGATTTAGTCATTGGCGATTATGTTTAAATATTATTATTCCTAATTAAAAAATTGATGTTCATTTTTTGATTGAAAATCTGTTCATAAACAAGATTGATTGTGTGTTCACAAACATGTTCCTGAACATGTTCATGAACAAGCTCGATAAGTCTTCATAATGAACAGAACGTTCGATTAACTACTCGTGAACAAGCTTAGTAAATGTTCGTTTACATTCGTTTACGTTCGTTCGGTAAGCTTAACGAACAAGCTTGAACAGGTTTTTAGTGCTCGGTTAGTAAACGAACAGAGCTTGAACATGGATTTTGTTCATGAACAAAACCAAGCTCCATGTTCAAGCTCGTTCAAGCTCGTTCGTCAACAGCCCTAGGAGCAAGCAAACCACTCTCACAACCCGAGAGCAAATTCAAATAATGAATATTATGAAATATGAAAGCAACACTTACAATCACCTATGCCATGAAGTAGAACTTGAAGGAGAAGTGTGTTGTGTGTTGAAGACTCTCTTGGAAGAGAGATAAAGCCCTTTCTCTTGACTGCACCAAATGCCTAGAAGATGATTCTTTGGTTCTAGGTTGGAGAGCAAGAGATCAAAGATTGGAATGCTTAAGGCTTTAGGATTTGAGAGCTTTAATCTTGAGAATGAAAGCTTGAAAGATTTTGCAATGGAATGTGTAACTTGGTAACATCTCAATGGAACAGTAGATGCTCCTTATATAGTATTCTCAAATCCTCAAAACAGAATTAGCAAAAACCCTTTTGGAATCCGTGAGAAAACTCTCAACGGATAGAATCTGCGCTCGCGACAGTCGACTGTTGAAGAAACCACAGTTGACTGTTGCACAATCAGATAGGGTAGGTGAGAATTCATAACGGTAACTTACCGCGTGGACAGTCGACTGATGAAGCATAGACAGTCGACTTTTGAACCAACAGGAGACTATAAATACTTCTACAGGCGACTGGCCGTAAGTTCAGTAAGTTAAAGAATTTTGGAAAACATCTAGGATAACAGGATAAACGACTGTTGAGGAGAAGACAGTCGACTGTTAATCAGAACAGACGACTGTAAATCCTTCTACAGACGACTGTCAAAACCCTGAGAATTTCCAGAGAGCTGAGTCAACAAATTGGCTCACAGACAGACGGCTGATGCAGCATTAACAGTGGACTGATCCATTGGACAGTCGACTGTAAATTCAACATTAGTCGACTGGCCGTAAAAGACAGAACAATAGATTTTGGGCAAATGACAGACATGCGACTGATCTACAAAACACAGTCGACTGTCACTTAGACAGGCGACTGTAAATTGTTCATGAGTCGCCTGAGGGAATTAAGACAGACAAGCCCAAAACTAGATTGTAAAAGATTGTGCATAACAGGCGACGGTAGAATAAAACACAATCGATTGTTTTTGAGACATGCGACTGTAAAGTGTTCAGCAGTCGACTGTTATAAACAATACAAGAACAATCAATAAAGAAATGAATTGGAGTCTAAGGACGATTGATCTAATGATGTCCTAAGACTGAATTGAAGATGTGTGTGAGTGCTCCAACAAAGTTCTACTTCTAAGCTACATACTAGAAGAGATAAAAGAAATTTACATTGACGAACTCTCTCTTCTATCCAACGTATGAGCTTGAAGTCTTCATGGAGCTTCAATCATCATCAACGATCATCCAATCCATTTCTTTTGCCTTCAATGATATTGAGAGTCATCCATTGCAGGTAGATCTTCATAATAAGCTTAGGCAATGGATTAACTGTAAAATAGGTGATTAGTCACAAGTATTTATGTTTGCTCATCATTAACACCAAGTAGGGAGAAGTCCAATACTCAACATTCTCCCCCTTTTTGATGATGACAAACAAACATAAACAAAAAGATAAATAATTGTGTGTAATGGAAACTTACTCCCCCTGCATAGATGCCAATCAAATTAGTGAACAAATATTTGGGCATCTATATATCAAATGAAACAAATGAGTAAGATAAGAGTGAATTCAATTCATGAAATCTAGGAAATAAAAATCCATATTCAATGTAATCTTACTCCCCCTGAATCTAAGGCAACTTCAATCTTAGATTCAAAGTGTTAGAATATACTTAGCACATATTCATTATGAATCTGTATGTTTATTTCTAATCTGTATGTTTATTTCTCCCCCCTATGGCATTATCCAAAAAGGTGGGTGTAAATAACAACAATAATCGTGCTAAATAAGAACTAACAACAATCAAGGAGTATAAAGATATACAGAATCAAAACTCATAAAACCATATCATATATTTATGTGAATAGAGGAATGAAAGTCCAATATCAACATTTTAAATATACTAAAAACAATATATAGTCTCAAAAATGCATCACATCACAGATAGCATGAATAATCCAATATCAAGTCCAAATTTTCTCAAAATCACATCAGGAGAGAATATATCATTCAAGGAGACAATATCACAATCAGCACACAGATATGATTAGCAATTATTCACGGTGTGACACAAAAGATGAAACTGCAATATCATATATATATCAAAAGATGACATAAGTACACAGACATATGGACATCATCATGTCCGATAAAAGTACATCATGTTCAAAAAAAATCATGATCAGACATCAGCGTACATCATAATACATAAAATCTAAACATCATACATATAAACTCCATCAAACTAACTGAAGAACCACTCAACCCAACCAAAAACAGACCAAAACAAAATCTAGGTCGCCGGGTGAGTGAATAAAAAGCAACAGCTGCAATGTCAGTCAATGTGAATGACAGAGGAGTCCGAAGGACGACCAGAAGAGCGGAACATCAGCCTTGCAGAGCGACGAGTAGGAAAAGCTGGAGTTTTCCTCTTGGAAGACGAAGCACGAGCAGCAGAAGATTCCGCATGACCATAACAGGAGTCTGGACAACATGGGTCTGGACCACAGAAGATACAGGCACAAAGCCTGGAGGAGGAGGAACACCAACATGGGCAGTATCCTCAGATTTGGAGAACAGAGCCTGAAGCTCAGCGGGAATGGGAAATCCATGAAGCATGAGGGATTTGTACTGAAGCTCCAGAAGAAGATTGAGCTTCTCAGCCACAGAAGTAGAAAGCTTCTCGAGAGCGGTGACACGATCACACAACCTACCGAGAAGAAAATCCTCAATGGGTATTGAAGGAGGAGTACGAGGAGGATGATCGGCCGGCAGAGAAGTGTGTTCAACAACATTCTCGGGAGGAATGGGGTCACCGACCACGATATTCAGAAATTCCCCAGAAGATGGAGGCGAGGAGGGAACCGGATCAGTGGGTTGAGGAGAAGGAACCGGATCATTGAGGAAATCGAAATATCCTTTAGGAAACAGATGACCAAAAGGATACATGAGCTCACTCGACTAAAAGTTAGGTCAAGCAAGCTACGAGCAATGAACGGACACGATTCCCGCAAGAAGTTGATCTTCAGGCGAGCAACACACGATCAACCAAATGAAGGAGGAAGATTGCGTTGCCACGAAGAAATCGGAGGAGAGATCGACAGAGAATTTCGAGCGGGAAAAAGAACAGTTTTTAGTCGGAGGAGAGAGAAAGACGTGTCGAAAAGATACGTCTCGACGTATATAAGGAAGGGGAAATAATCTGGGCCGTTGGATCAAAGAATCGACGGCTCAGATCGAAGCAGCGAACCGTCATAATAGTAGACAATCGACTGAAGAACAAAAGTCAGTCGACTGGATGAAGGGATAAGAAATAAGCTCAGGATGACAGACAGTCGACTGTTGAGTAACATACAGTCGCCTGTCCGTGGGACAGTCGACTGTAATATATGCATCAGTCGACTGACTGAGAATCATTAAACTTCACCAAAAAGACAGAGAGTACTGGAAAATTTTGACAGAGCTGACAGGCGCCTGATGACTAAAATGCAGTCGCCTGTTGAAATAACAGTCGACTGTAAATTTGTCAACAGTCGTCTGTGCGAAAGATACAAGTTTCTGGCAGAGAATATAGAGTAGGGCAGACGACTGTCGAAGGAAAGATAGTCGTCTGTCCTGGTCCAAAAATTCACAGTGAGATAAAAATCCAGAGGATATGAACACTCACCCTAGGACCTATACTCTAATCACAAACTCATAAAAACAATGTAAAACAATAAATCAATTATAACAGAAATCTCTAAAATCAATCTCAAAGAATTCATGAAATCACATAAATCTCAATTGCCTTTCTTAAACACATATATAAGATAAATCAAATGAAGATAGGCATCATGATGATATGAGCTCAAAAAGTGTTATAACATATATGTTGAGCTCCTAAATTTCAAATTCACCCATAATTCCTAATTCTCCACGCAACCTCACAAATGAATCTTCTTTAAGAGGTTTTGTGAATATGTCGGTAATTTGTTTTTGGGTTTTAATGTACTCTAAGACGATGTCCTTCTTAGCTACATGATCATTAATAAAGTGGTGTCGCACATCTATGTGTTTGGTATGGGACTGATGTACCAGATTCTTGGAAAGACATATAGCACTTGGTTATCAACCATGATAGGGCAAGTATCACAATTGACACCATAGTCACTAAGAGTGTGTCTCATCCAAAGAACTTGTGCACATGCAAGACCCGTGGCAATATATTCCCCTTCAGTCGTGGACAATGATACAGAGTTCTATTTCTTGGAAAACTAAGAAACTAAGGAATTTCCTAGAAAATGGCACGTGCCACTAGTACTTTTCCTATCGGATTTGCATCCGGCAAAGTCGGCATCACTATATGAGATTAACTCATATGTGCTAGATTTAGGGTAAAGTAACCCATAATCTAGTGACTGATTGAGATAACGAAATATTCGTTTAACCGCAATCAAATGTGACTCCTTAGGTCTAGCTTGATATCTAGCACACAAGCATACGGAAAACATGATATCGGGCCTATTAGCGGTTAAATAAAGTAAGCTGTAGGAAGATATATGCCCATAAGGCAATTTATCTTGATTATATGTCTTGTTCATACAGTATATGGTACGTATTATTCTAAGTATAAAATCATTTGTATTAATATACTTAGATAATATCCATAGACTTATAGTTAGGTCCTTACATATCTAGATGAGATCTCGATTATGAGTAAGTAAGCGACCGAATAGAAACGTAAGTCTTAAACGGTTCGTGATCATAGATGTGTCGAGAACTGGATATCGACACATGGATAGATCACTGTGTCTTCGTCTTACCTCAGGGTAATGGTGATCTCATAGTCATTCGAATTGGTGAAGTCGGAGACGAGACACAGGTGCTCATTGGGGAATGAGTTCACTGAACGACCAAATTAGAGTTGTTAAATGGTTAACTTTAATAATCTGTCTTTAATAACTCTAGGGTGATGATAGGTTAGTTGATCCTTAAGACCTGAAGTCATCTGTACCAACCTGTGAGCGAACGATGTAGCTTAGACCCATGATCTAGCTTCGAGGACAAGTCCTGATGAAAGATCTTAGGTTGGGTTGCACCTGAAGCTCTCGACGTAAGTAAGTGACTAAGATGGGATTCGTCACTTCCATTAAAGGGAAGTTAGTGTTACAGGCTCAGTACGGTCTTTATGTTAATCCTCGGCCGGGGTACGTTGCAAGTAGTACAACGTGTATACAATAAAGACCGCCGTATACTGACCAATGTTGTCTAATAGGGTTGACAGAAAACCATACCCTAGGCCAACAATAACACAGTCTTGACGAAGGGATTTTAGCTAACGGCATTCATCACTGACACAGCCAATGCAAACCCTATGATACTTTTGTCAAAGGGTCGATCATGTTATGATGACTCTGAAACAGGGACGACAGCTACTGCTCGTAGTGACCGTCGTCTAGGGGTTTCGAGCCCCAACATGTAGTAAGGTCAGGCTGTAGGGTCTCACACCGAGTAATGTTCGTGTCTTAGTAATAGGAATATAGAATAGAGAGAAATATCATTTGATGACATTGAATATTCACAAAGCGGTTGTGAATATTAGTCGCATTAAGTAATAGGGACAAAACGTTGCATTAGATGCAAACTTTGACTAGACGTGTTGTAAATTGGTTACGACGGATTTAGTAGGAACAAACAAGTTGGAAAGGGTTACCTGGATGACGGGATCGTCCCGGTCTAAACACAGGTTCAAACCACGTCCAAATCGGAGCTCAAACGAGCCCAGAAACAGTTCAAGGGGAAGTGGGTTATACCCACTGGGCCAAAAGGGCCCATGAACAAAGACAACGGGCGCAGCCCGCTTGCTGCAACGGGCGCACGCCCGCTGCACAGCGGGCCGGCGCCCGCTGCACACGGCGCCTGCTGTGTGCAGCGGGCCAGGCCCGCTGCATGCAGCGGGCCAGCGCCTGCTGCAGCGGGCGCGCGGCCCGCTGCGGCAGCAGGCGCGCGCAGCCCGCCCGGTCCCCTTGGGCAGGCGCGCCCGCTAGGCTTAGCGGGCGCGCCCGCAACTTAAGTCAAATTAGGGGGTTTTGAAACCCCTAATGACGGCTACGAATTTTGAGAAATTGCTAAACTTTAAGCAATTGTTTGAGGGGTCAAACGAAGTCGAAATGCGTCACCGTCAGTTCCTACGCGTTCACCATTCCAAGCTCTTCTGATTGATAGCTTGTTTGGTGTCTGAAGTTTAGTATGCAAGGAGAATTAATTAGTTAAAGTTTGACTTTATGAAAGGCTAACTTGAAAGTTGAAATTAAGCCAAATGGCTTAATTGATTTTCCCTCTTCATGCGGAATGTCCCACATTGCCCGCAACGAGTGAGTGAGTGCTCACTCCCTATATAAATAGGGGTGCACTCTCCTCGTTGAAACACACACCAGTCAACGATCGAGTAGCTCCAGAATTTTAGAGCAAGCTCGATCCGCGACTAAACTCTCTCTCTATTTTCCTGTTCTCCGGAGTATTCCTAGCACGACTACAAAGGGGGTTTGGATCTGATCCGGACGTCTAAGACGCGGGTTTCTTCTCAAGTGAAACTTTCTATCGCGTGTGATCGGCTCGGAGGCGGAAGCAGCTCGGGCGGATCGGTGCGAGGGTGCGAGGCGGCTCAGGCAGATCGAGTCAACGCGGCTCGGCTACGAGGAGCTTCTCAAGACGGTGCGGTACATCTTGCCTGCCCCAGGGCCAAGATTCCGGGTATGTGGTTAAGCATTTTTAGTGTAGATTTTATTAGTTGCTTTAGTGTAGATCCTTCTTGGGGTGGTCAGATCCACCCCAAGTTGGCATAGATCGGGCTAGGTTCTCGCTCCCCAGAGCCTAGCTAAATAGTTTAGCTAGTGTAGAAATTTTGATTTCTGGTTTTCCGCTGCGCTTTTGTGCCTCCGTGGTCCGTCCGACTTAGGACGGATACGGATCCGAGCTCTGGGGGTCCGCCAAAACCCCAACCGTGGTATCAGAGCCACGGTTATGCTATAGATCTACTATAGCGACTTTTTTAATATTTAAAAATGCTTGTTTTACATGTACAAACTATTTTAGCTTTATGTTTTAAATAGTTTTAAAAAATTGTTTTGTGTTTTAAAAATTGTTTTTGCAACACAGAAATTTTTTTTGGGACTATTTTACTTTATGCGATAAATTTTAAATAGGTCTCCAATATTTAAATACTTTATAAATTTTTTATGAGATATAAAATTTTTTTTGGGGTATTTAAAGTTTATGTAAACTTTATAGAAATTTTTTTATTTTTGAAATCTAAAAGTTTTCTTTAGTTACATAAATGCTAGAAATCTTTAAACTTTATTTGAAAGCTTCTAAAAGGATTTCTAAAAGATTTTAAAAGAGTTTTAAAATTGTTTTAAAATATGTAAATAATAGAAATGTTTTATTTTCATGAGATGAAACATAAATTAATTTCTTTTTATTACATAGATGTTTCTAAAATTATTATGTGATATTTTAATTTTAGAAATAAGGTTAAAAATTTTTAAAGCCTAGGTTTAAAAATTATTTGATAATTTTATACGACCTAGTTTTATGCGATGAAATTTTTATGGAGGCTTTAAATTTTAATCTTTAATTTTAAGGGTTAAAATTTAGATTTGCATGTTTTTATTATGTAGATAATTTTAAACTTGCAAATGCTCATGTATGTCACAAAATGAAAATTTTATTTATGTTGATAATTTAGTTGTTTCTTTTTTAATGGACATGTGAACCTTATTAGGTTAGCCATTAAATGTTTAAAATTTTATGAGATGAAATTTTAATTAGTGACATGCTATGTTTGATAAAACAAAACAACATTCGAACCTAATACCAGATTAGGGTAGTCCCTTTGTTTGTAAATCATTTCATTAAAACATTTAATTAATGATTTTCATAAAAGACAATGTTGAATTGTTTTATTAACATCCTAATTAGATTGGGGTAGCAAGTTGAACGAAGAACCTTATAGTTGATAAGGACATAATAAAAGCTGTTCAACCAATCCGAAAATTTTTGAATTTTAGGATCCACTAGTTGATAAGGATTAACTAGTTCTCTTAATTAAAAGCCATTTAGTTGTTTGAAAAACATAAAATTGATGACAACTCCTTCAATGGATCATGATGTCGGTCAATGTGCTTGGCTAAAGTTTTTGGACCAACCTAGCTAGACTGGGTAACAAGTGGTCCTGGCTTAGTCAATTCCCTGGCCGCGTCCGCTGGACCGCAAGGAGTCGATTCATGACTATGTAAGTCCATCGACTATACCTAAGTCAATACGATAATAATCTTGTTCAAGATAAATCGTAGCCCTCCTTGTTTTAGGAGTTGGCAACTGTAAGAAACATGTTTCGGTTGTTGAGCTACACTCAAGCCGTGACATGTCAATCTTATAGAAACCGATTTCTTGATTGACATCTTAACCTGACTGAAACCGTTGTCTCATCACTCGAGCTTCGGCGTAAGTCTAACCAAGAATGTAGTCTAAGACCTGACCCAAACCGGCGCGTCGTGCATACACCGAGCAAAGGGGCAAGTCAGGCTAGACACGAAAACAAGGGTCCGACTAGGCTAGCCATTGTGATCCGGTTGAGTACACTCATGATCACAAATGACTAGGGGTAAAATCGATAGGGAATCATAGTAAATATGATTGACGATGAGTTCGTCTACCGACTGCAGAGTCGGACAACTTGTTGAGATACACTCAAGGTTGTCAGACTCAGGGAAGTCGGATCCCTCTCTCACAAATGTTATTTTATAATAAATTGTTTATTATAATTGCTTTAATAAATTTAGTGGGAGAATATAGTTTTATTAAAACCATTAAAACTATACTACGAACATATACTAACTAAAGTATCTATAAAATGCAGAATGGAC
Source organism: Scilla litardierei (assembly GCA_030789695.1). Lineage (NCBI taxonomy): Eukaryota > Viridiplantae > Streptophyta > Magnoliopsida > Asparagales > Asparagaceae > Scilla > Scilla litardierei. Next base: position 50,098,682 of record CM061140.1, on the reverse strand, counting down.
TCAGGTCTAAAATACATGGTAGAAAAGAACGTGCTGGATGGAACCAACTACAAAGACTGGCTTAGGAACATTAAGTTGGTCCTTTCCCTAGCTGGGATTGGATACATATTGTTCGAGGACGCTCCGGAGAAGCCCGATGATGATTCGACCCACGAAGAGAAAGAAGCCTTTAAGTTGTACCAGAGGGATGCAGAGAAGGCAAGGTGCCTTACTCTAGCTTCGATGACCAACGAACTGCAAAGGAAGCATGAACATATGGATGTTCAGAGCATACTCCTTAATGCACAAGAGTTGTATGGCAAGCGATCCAGAGCTGCCAAGTTCGAAGCTACTAGCAACCTCTGGGGCACAAAGATGACGACAGGGCCCGTACAAGATCATGTTATCAAGATGATCGGGTACGTAGAGGACGCTGCCCAGTTAGGATTTATCCTGGACAATGAGATGTCCACGGATATTATCCTAAAGTCTTTAACTCCCGAGTTTAAGCCCTTTATAACTGGCTTTATAATGAACAGCCTTGAGACGGATCTTCCTGGTCTCCTCAATATGCTCCGACAGTTTGAGGAAATTGAGAAGAAGCCGACTGCACTGGTTGTTGGCTCTGCTACTTCCGACCAGCCGAAAGGCAAAGGAAAGAAGAGGCAGGTCCCACAACCTGCGAAGGCTAAGAATGTGAAGAAGAAGAATAAAGGGGCCCCATCGAAATCTGAGTGCTTCCATTGCCACAAGGTTGGCCACTGGAAGAGGAACTGTAAGATTTATCTTGCAGAGAAGAAGAAGGGGCATACTGATGCCTCTACCACAGGTACAAATTAAATTCGATTAAATGCAATTATTTCCATTCATATAGTATGAGATACTTATAGACATCTGTGTAATGTATACAGGTGTCTGATATGAACCGGAAATTGGAGAAGTACGGAGATCGGTCGGCAATCAAAGCAACAGTTGCTGCTGGGACCGTTTCAAAGACTTCTGGAGACGATGACCATGATGGAGATGATATTTTTCTTACTTGAATAAAATTGTATCATCTTTAAAGGTTGAAAACAATGCATGAGTGCTTTGCACTCAAGGTTTATTTTTGATAAACAGTTTAAGGTTCTTTTCATGAACCCGTTGTTTTGGAAGGGATGTCTCGTTTGTTGCAATTGAAATTGAATCGGCTTAAATTCTGTGGATGTGGCTTTTTTTTCTGTGATGGTTGCGAATAATAATGCATAGCTTCGATAATATTGTTTTTGGAGCTGACTTAATGTTAAAAGTCAATCAGTAGTTAAGTATGTTGGAAGCAACGATCTAGGATCTTGGTTTGATGATGACAAACGTGTCGTGATATCTAATGTGTGTGCTTAGTGTGTTTCAGGCTTGTCAAAACAATATATTCTCGATATTTGGCAGAATTGCTATTCGTATAGCACATTGGGAGAGATGGAGTGTTTGTGCACAAAGAAGTTTGACTTGGTCAATGGAGAGCAAAGTTTGACTTGGTCAAATTTGAGATTGGAATATTTCAAATCCTTGTGAATTTCACAACAAATCCAATATTGGTTGATTCAACCCAATCCCTAGCCAATTACAATTTTCCTAGTTGGAATTGTCCTCATCCTAGCCAACCTTATTCCTAGTAAAATACAAACTTCCAATCAATTCCAAACAATTTCAAATTCCTATCTCTTAGGGTTCTTCTCCAAAACCCTAGGCTATCCTATATATATTATTGGGTGAGAAGAGAAAAATTGCGGCATACAAAAATATAGCAGAGGGTTACACAATAAAAGGGTGTGGCTTACAACAATATCAACGAGCAGCCTCCACAAAGAAAAGCTTTACCAAAACCCTAAGTCCTAATTGCCGTAGCCTTATACCAACATTCCGAGGCAAACAAATTGGCACGACCAAGTTTTTTTTACGAAAGCTTCTTCGAGCACTCTCCGCAGCTTCTCTCAACCCCGACTTCATCATCCTCGCACCACATCAACGCCAAGAGCTTCAAGTCCTTCATCGCCCGCTGCCGCTTGACTCAGGCGCCATCAACGTTGCACGGAGAACGCCCTCGAGTTGCTACCGCCATGGAGATCCATCGGAGAACCGCACGTCGAAGTTGAAGCCATCACCATCGCCTGAGATCCACGCTGCTGTCGACGACCACTGCCTTGCCTGAGATCCACGCTGCTGCACGCCGTGAAGTGAAGGAGTCGCTGTCAAGGTGAAGCACCGCCTGCATACCACTGAGCGAGGTGACGAAGCCCATCGAGGCCGTCGCTGTCGTCATCGTTCGAGGAGCGATGCTACCGAACTCGTTCATCACACAAAGAAGTCGCGCTGCCATCGCCGTCGTCTGGGACGTCGTCGTCACCGAAGAAGTCGCCACCGTCGCCATCGAAGAGCTCACCGCTGTCAAGTAGAGGCTGCTGCACAGGGATCAGATCGCTGCACGACACCGCAAAGAAGCTGCCGGAGATCCGTACGAGCCCGGAGAAACTCAGCACGCCTGAAGCCACAGAAGCCGCCACCGCCGTGTCGGAGAAGCCACCGCCGTGACCTGATCGAAGAACGCCGTCGCTGTGAGGTGATCGAAGACTTCGCTGCTGCTGCAAAGAAGGAGGCGCCATCGTTTGAAGGTGCTGAGTTGCCGCTGACCCATCGCTGCAGGCGTAGAAGCCCTCGTCACCGAGACGTGACCGCCGTCGTCGCCATCGAAAGCCCACCATTGCATGCGAAAGAACGAGGACGCGCTGACGTGGATTCACCTTCACGCTCCGTGAAATCGAAACGAAGCCAATGGACGGCAGGGATTATGTTTAGCGCAAGAGAAATCGAAACGAAGCCTGGCTGACGTGGGCAACATCCGTCCGTAAGAAAACAAACGAAAGAGGATTTTTTTCGGTGCTGACGTGTCAAGGAGTTTATTAGAAATTGCTGTGCGCACAGGCCCGTGAATTAAAAGAGATGAACTGCATTGCTTACTGCACCGACAGCATTATTTAAGGGAGTTGCTGAGCGCACAGCCTGCTGCCTTATAAGGATTTGAACTGCAATTGCTTTACACACAGACCAGTGTGTATCTTGACATCCAGGAGTCGGATTGAGACACCGCTTGCGTCAGATTGGAGCTGACGACATGCTGATTGACAGAGACGCCTACACAGACACAAACTGAGCATTTCTAAACTCTAAACTCCTTTATTTGTGTATTAGTGTAACGTTCTCTGTAGGGGAAACTTTTACCTGTTTTTGGTGACTATTTTGAGACTTGTCTAGTTGGGACTAGACAAGTGGGACCCAGCTAGTTTGGGACTAGCTGGTAGAAAGCTTTGCTAGGATTGATAGTGAGAGGAAACACTGTGTGGGGGGTACTGAGAGTCTGGCGAGTGTAGAGACGTAGAGGGTGCTCTGAGCGTGCTCTAACTTGTGACTTTGTACCTATTGCACTATTCAATCTAGTATTTGCTTTGGGGGCTGAAGTAGGTCGTTGGGACGACCGAACCAGGGTAAAATCTGCTGTGTACTATGTGTCTACTTTTCATTACTCTGGTTGTGCTTTTAACTGCGTGTGATTTCTCGTGAGTTGCACGAGAATTTTTTATTAGCCTATTCACCCCCTCTAGGCTAGGATCCAGATCCAACAAGTGGTATCAAAGCCAGTTTAGTAGATCTAGCCTAGTTGACCATGGACCACATTGATAGTGCTTTTGCTGAGGGTCAGTCTATTTCCCGACCACCTAGATTTAATGGAGGAGATTATGCTTACTGGAAAAATCGTATGAAAATCTATCTTATTTCTATTGATTATAAAGCTTGGTAAATTGTTGAAAAAGGATATAAATCACCTGTTATCAAAATTGACAATACTGAGATGCCTAAACCTGATGATAAGTGGGATGATAATGATTGGAAGCTTTATTCTTTAAATGCTAAAGCTATGAATGCTCTTATTTGTGCATTAGGTAAATCTGAATTCAATCGTATCTCACATTGTCTAACTGCGCAGGAAATATGGCATACTTTGGAGGTGACGCATGAGGGAACATCACAGGTGAAGGAGTCTAGACTTGCACTTCTGAGCACGGAATACGAGGGATTTCGCATGCTACCATCAGAGACGATATCAAAAATGTTTGCGAGGTTCACCAACATTGTCTACAAGTCTAGTTCGCTCGGTAAGCCATATTCTAGCCTTGAGCAGGTGAGAAAGATATTAAGAGCTCTGCCAAGCTCTTTCAGGCCTAAAGTCACTGCCATCCAAGAAGCGAAAGATCTGTCACAGATGAGGGTGGAGGACTTAATAGGTAATTTAATGTCCCACGAGCTTGAATTGCAAAATATTGATGAAAGGGAAAAACCTGAGGAAAAAGAGAAAGCTACCAAGCCACTTGCTCTGAAAGCTGACGAAAGTGAAGAAGAAGATGATGACATAATGTTAATGGTCAGAAATTTCAGAAAGTTTGTCCAAACCAAGCAAGGAAGAGCAGAAATGGCACCCAGGTTTAATCGCTCTAACTTTTTTCAGTCTTCTAAGCAAAATTATGATCAGAATACTACTAATAGAATGACTTGTTTTAAATACAAGAAAAGAGGACATCGAATGAGGGATTGCCCACATGAGACAGCTCAGGTAGCTAAAGAAAAGGGAAAATCCAAGGTGCTTACTTGGGACATGGATAGCGAAGCTGAGAGCGAGGAGGAGGAACACGAAGCCCATTCATGCATGGCACTGATGGGAATACACGATGAGGTAATTTCTGGTAGTAAAACTGAACTCCTTACTCTTTGTAAAGAAATGCAAGATAAAATAGTAGAGCTTGAATCCACTATAGATGACTACCAAAATGAAAACTTTGAAATGCAACAATCTGAATATGAAATGTCTAAAGAGATTGAAAAACTCAAAATTGATATTGTTGCTCGTGACTCTACTATTGATACTTTGAAAAAGGAAAAATCCAGTTTTAATGATGAAGCACCTTGTCTCTCTTGCTCTTCCTTGATGAATAATATTAGCATGCTTAAACTTGATTTGATTAAGCTCGAAACTGAAAAAGACTATGTTATTAGAGAGCTTAATGATAAATTCTGCATGTTGGATAATGATTTTAAAAGAAAAATGGTTGAATTTGAAAAGAAGGAAGAGGAAAACAAGAGAGCTTTTATAAGTAAATGCACATTGCTTGTGGAAGAAAATAAATTGTTGAAAACCAAAGTCTCTAATCTTGAATTGGCCATTAAGAAATTCTCTACGGGAAAACAATCGTTGGACACTATTTTAGAGAATCAATTATATGGCAATAATAGAAGAGGACTTGGTTTTGGTCTGAAAAACGTTGAAAAGCAAAAATTCAAGAAATTCCACAATGCACCGTCTATTGCGAAGAACTTATATGCAAAGTGCTTTACTTGTGATAGTGTAGGCCTCATACTATTGTAAATTTAGGAACACTAAAATCAAGTTTAAACAAGTGTGGGTTCCTAAAACAATATTGGCTAACACTAGTGGACCTTGTTGGATTCCAAGGTCACACTTAACACCTTTCATGTAGGTGTGATGGAGTTTTGGCGAGGAGCGTTAAATTCAATGTTTCATTCTTTTAGCTCCTTCGTCAAATAGCGACGAGAAGGTATAATTTCTATCCCTCTTTGAATTGCATTGCATACCTTCATAGATTTTTGTGTGCGTGATTTATTTTGGTTTGTGTGCTTGCATGGATGATTTTTAATGTTTTTATTTCTGAAAAAAAAATTGAAAAATCAAAAATAAAAAAATAAAATGTGTGCTTATTGAATCCTCTTTTGAATCTCTTGAGTGATATTGTATGAATGATCAATTCTATCCCTTGTAGAAGTCAATTCATTATTGTTGTAGCTACATGAACATGATGTTATTCTTTTTAGTAGCCATGACATGTCTCATAAGTTTCAAACTTGGCTTCTACACCTACATTTGCACTTTCACGATATTTGACTTTTTAGTACTTTTGGAGATTCTTTTGAAGAATAATGGAAAGTGAATGTAGGAATGATTAATTTCTGAAATTTCTAAGGGATATGATGTGTTTAGCCATGAATTAAAATTGAGCACAAAAGAATTGAAAAAAAAAACGATATTTGCTCCGTATGAAAAATGGATACACTTCATGGCTAATACACAACCCACGAGTATCCAACTTGTGCTAAATGGGTAATCATTAGCGTTGGTGTAAATAACTCGTCAAGCAATGCCACCCCGCATTTAAAAGTCCTTTTAGGCCATGTTTCGGGGTTCGGTAACTTGAACTCATCTTTGATGAGGTGGGAAAAATCATTCCTAGTGATATTCATGAAAAATGGAAAATGTGGATTGTTTTGGTTGATTTTCTGATATTGAATCTCCTCTTGCACTTTATTGTCTATATCTTTTCACTTACACAAAGGTGGAGAAGTCTTGGTATGAAATTCTATGAACTTGACTTGTCTATTATGTGGAATACTCATGTAAATTGCACGCTACATCTAATAATGACTTATTTTTTCATGGGATATTTTTGTGACTTCATTAATCCACTTTTGGTGATTACAAAGGGGGAGAAAGAAAAGATTTTGACAGCTTGATGTTGCTTGATGTTGATATTAATTGTTGAAGGATGTTGATATTATTTGTTGAAGGGGGAGCTTGAGAGAAGGGGGAGCATGCTATTGTATTTGTTATTAGTTTATGCATGCCATGTTGTAGTGCTTGAATATTCATCTCATGATTCATATTGCATTACACCCTTCAACACACTTCACACACTCATTTCTATTGACCAAATCTTTTGTGGGTTTGTCATCACCAAAAGGGGGAGATTGTTGGAAGCAACGATCTAGGATCTTGGTTTGATGATGACAAACGTGTATCTAATGTGTGTGCTTAGTGTGTTTCAGGCTTGGCAAAACAATATATTCTCGATATTTGGCAGAATTGCTATTCGTATAGCACATTGGGAGAGATGGAGTGTTTGTGCACAAAGAAGTTTGACTTGGTCAATGGAGAGCAAAGTTTGACTTGGTCAAATTTGAGATTGGATTATTTCAAATCCTTGTGAATTTCACAACAAATCCAATATTGGTTGATTCAACCCAATCCCTAGCCAATTACAATTTTCCTAGTTGGAATTGTCCTCATCCTAGCCAACCTTATTACTAGTAAAATACAAACTTCCAATCAATTCCAAACAATTTCAAATTCCTATCTCTTAGGGTTCTTCTCCAAAACCCTAGGCTATCCTATATATATTATTGGGTGAGAAGAGAAAAATTGCGGCATACAAAAATATAGCAGAGGGTTACACAATAAAAGGGTGTGGCTTACAACAATATCAATGAGCAGCCTCCACAAAGAAAAGCTTTACCAAAACCCTAAGTCCTAATTGCCGTAGCCTTATACCAACATTCCGAGGCAAACAAATTGGCACGACCAAGTTTTTTTTACGAAAGCTTCTTCGAGCACTCTCCGCAGCTTCTCTCAACCCCGACTTCATCATCCTCGCACCACATCAACGCCAAGAGCTTCAAATCCTTCATCGCCCGCTGCTGCTTGACTCAGGCGTCATCAACGTTGCACGGAGAACGCCCTCGAGTTGCTACCGCCATGGAGATCCATCAGAGAACCGCACGTCGAAGTTGAAGCCATCACCATCGCCTGAGATCCACGCTGCTGTCGACGACCACTGCCTTGCCTGAGATCCACGCTGCTGCACGCCGTGAAGTGAAGGAGTCGCTGTCGAGGTGAAGCGCCGCCTGCATACCACTGAGCGAGGTGACGAAGCCCATCGAGGCCGTCGCTGTCGTCATCGTTCGAGGAGCGATGCTGTCGAACTCGTTCATCACGCAAAGAAGTCGCGCTGCCATCGTCGTCGTCTGGGACGTCGTCGTCACCGAAGAAGTCGCCACCGTCGCCATCGAAGAGCTCGCCACTGTCGAGTAGAGGCTGCTGCACGGGGATTAGATCGCTGCACGACACTACAAATAAGCTGCCGGAGATCCGTACGAGCCCGGAGAAACTCAGCACGCCTGAAGCCACCGAAGCCGCCACCGCCGTGTCGGAGAAGCCACCGCCGTGACCTGATCGAAGAACGCCGTCGCTGTGAGGTGATCGAAGACTTCGCTGCTGCTGCAAAGAAGGAGGCGCCATCATTTGAAGGTGCTGAGTTGCCGCTGACCCATCGCTGCAGGCGTAGAAGCCCTCGTCACCGAGACGTGACCACCGTCGTCGCCATCGAAAGCCCACCGTTGCATGCGAAAGAACGAGGACGCGCTGACGTGGATTCACCTTCACGCTCCGTGAAATCGAAACGAAGCCAATGGACGGCGGGGATTGTGTTTAGCGTAAGAGAAATCGAAACGAAGCCTGGCTGACGTGGGCAACATCCGTCCGTAAGAAAACAAACGAAAGAGGATTTTTGTCGGTGCTGACGTGTCAAGGAGTTTATTAGAAATTGCTGTGCGCACAGGCCCGTGAATTAAAAGAGATGAACTGCATTGCTTACTGCACCGACATCATTATTTAAGGGAGTTGCTGAGCGCACAGCCTGCTGCCTTATAAGGATTTGAACTGCAATTGCTTTACACACAGACCCGTGTGTATCTTGACATCCAGGAGTCGGATTGAGACACCGCTTGCGTCAGATTCGAGCTGACGACGTGCTGATTGACAGAGACGCCTACACAGACACAAACTGAGCATTTCTAAACTCTAAACTCCTTTATTTGTGTATTAGTGTAACGTTCTCTGTAGGGGAAACTTTTACCTGTTTTTGGTGACTATTTTGGGACTTGTCTAGTTGGGACTAGACAAGTAGGACCCATCTAGTTTGGGACTAGCTGGTAGAAAGCTTTGCTAGGATTGATAGTGAGAGGAAACACTGTGTGGGGGGTACTGAGAGTCTGGCGAGTGTAGAGACGTAGAGGGTGCTCTGAGCGTGCTCTAACTTGTGACTTTGTACCTATTGCACTATTCAATCTAGTATTTGCTTTGGGGGCTGGAGTAGGTCGTTGGGACGACCGAACCAGGGTAAAATCTGCTGTGTACTATGTGTCTACTTTTCATTACTCTGGTTGTGCTTTTAACTGCGTGTGATTTCTCATGAGTTGCACGAGAATTTTTTATTAGCCTATTCACCCCCCCTCTAGGCTAGGATCTAGATCCAACAAAGTATAGGTTCCAGGGGGCGTATAAATTGTGTGCGATCACAATAATACGCATATCAAGATTAATTCTTGATGAACTGCATTTAGTTATTAAAAGAGTTAATACTAAATGTGGTTAAAGGAATAAGTACAGTGTAGGACGTTTTGATTGAACGAGTCAATGTCAAGATTCCTTAAAACGATCTTGACTTGACTCATTCGTCAAACCGAACCTGACACTTGTGCATTCCATCTGAGGCACTTACCAAATGGTTATTTTTGCACATAAATCTAAATATGATTTAGATATTATGTTGCAGAAATTTAACCAGGTAATTCTTAAAGTCAGTGGGAGCGAGCTCATATACTTAGTTCAGTTTTTCGGACTAAGTAAAAAGGATATTTCACTTTAATGAATCTTCTATATAAATCAAAATTGTTTTGATTTAATCGTATATATATAGAGACTTAGGGTGTCAAATATGTACTTGACATATTGACACAATAAAGTGGAGTGAGTTAGAACTGACTTACGGAAATGTTAGACCCCACATCTAAATCGTATAAGCTAACTGTTAGCTATACAAAGTTAGGAAAATTGATCCAGATCATTTTTCCAAAGGATCAACCCTGTGTGATCAAGAGATGTAATTTCAATCCATTAAAATTCGTTGTAGATACTTGTTAGTAGAACCATTCTTAGGTTTGCCATATCAAATGTCAAAGTGACTGATATGCTATAACGGTATGAGATACCGAGATAAATAGCCTAAATGCAAGTGGGAGATGTAGGAAGATATATGCCCATAAGGTAATTTATCTTGATTATACGTCTTGTTCATACCGTATATGGTACGTATTATTCTAAGTATAAAATCATTTGTATTAATATACTCAGATAATATCCATAGACTTATAGTTAGGTCCTTACATATCTAGATGAGATCTCGATTATGAGTAAGTAAGCGACCGAATAGAAACGTAAGTCTTAAACGGTTCGTGATCATAGATGTGTCGAGAACTGGATATCGACACATCGGATAGATCACTGTGTCTTCGTCTTACCTTAGGGTAATGGTGATCTCATAGTCATTCGACTTGGTGAAGTCAGAGACGAGACACAGGTGCTCATTGGGGAATGAGTTCACTGAACGACCAAGTTAGAGTTGTTAAATGGTTAACTTTAATAATCTGTCTTTAATAACTCTAGGGTGATGATAGGTTAGTTGATCCTTAAGACCTGAAGTCATCTGTACCAACCTGTGAGCGAACGGTGTAGCTTAGACCCATGATCTAGCTTCGAGGACAAGTCCTGATGAAAGATCTTAGGTTGGGTTGCACCTGAAGCTCTCGAGGTAAGTAAGTGACTAAGATGGGATTCGTCACTTCCATTAAAGGGAAGTTAGTGTTACAGGCTCAGTACGGTCTTTATGTTAATCCTCGGCCGGGGTACGTTGCAAGTAGTACAACGTGTATACAATAAAGACCGCCGTATACTGACCAATGTTGTCTAATAGGGTTGACAGAAAACCATACCCTAGGCCAACAATAACACAGTCTTGACGAAGGGATTTCAGCTAACGGCATTCATCACTGACACAGCCAATGCAAACCCTATGATACTTTTGTCAAAGGGTCGATCACGTTATGATGACTCTGAAACAGGGACGACAGCTACTGCTCGTAGTGACTGACATGCGTTTATATTTCATATATTCACGCATGTTTTCTTTTGTGTTTCTCCGTGTTTTTCCGCCGTCTTTTATTCGTTTTCTTGTATTTTCTTGTTTTCTTTCACTTTTCTTTGTTTATCCATGTTTGCAGGAGGTTGACCACGTAGGGGACGTTTAACGATGATATCCCAAGTCCCCGGAGCAACGGGAGGAGTCACGCGTGATCCAGGGGGTCATACGCCAAAGAATACATCTTTCAGCCCCTCACCCGGTCGGTTGGTCGTCTCTAACCGATCGGGTGATGCACGCGTGCACCACCCGGTCTCAGCCGGAGCTCACATGGAAGTCACCCGACCGGTTCGCAGACCGGTTCAGTGGGGGTCTGTTCTCTGTTTTCTCGAGCAAAATGCCAACCGATCGGGTGACTCTCACCCGATCGGTTCATCTGTAGCTGAAGATGAAGAGCTAAAGACACGGGCACCAAACCGATCGCTTCACCCGACGGCTCCAAGATCCAACCGGTCACTCAAGAACTCACCCGACCGGTTCATTTGATCGGGTGAAAGCTCGCCGTTTTCTGTTATTATTTTGTAACGGATCAACTGATCGGTTGACTTGTCAACCGATCGGTTGATGCGAGAGTCTATAAATAGAACCCCTAGGGTTCCAGAAACGAGAGCTGCGAGTTTTTTACTGTTTTCTCACTTTGTGACGGCTGTAATTGTTACTCTTTTGTAAGTTTTCAGATCTTTCTCAAATTTTAGTATTGTCTTATCTACTCTATTACTTCCGCATTACAATCGTCCGATTATGATTCCAACGGTTAATTTTTATTTAGATCGTTTTTTCATGGATTTTTGTGAGTATTTCCCAAATCTGGGATTTTGGTGGAAACCCCTTCGGGGGCTCTTCCCGATGTGTCCATAGGGTTAGGAAATCGATAGGGATTAGGAATCTAACAGTTACGCGGGGTGTTTTATTGTCATCGGTGGGAAAAAGACCGCCTTTGACCGTTGGGCCAAGGGGGAATAAACTTGGCGGTTGACTCCCTAGCCATAGCTCACACCCATAGCGTAGACGTCGAATCCTAGCACGCGGGAGCGGCAGGATGAGACGTTGTGAGTTATCGTTGCGGGCTTAGTGCTCCCGGGATCGATCAGTGTTAATGGACACGGGAGTGCCCACTGATCGAATCCGGGAAGTCCGGTGTATCATCCTGGGCACCGACCGGAATATCGGGCCCATGGGACGCCGGTACCACTTTCAGAGGCAACGTCTCACCATTAGACCCTAATCCCGATCTTTATCCATACCTGTAGGCCGTGTCGGCGAGAGCCACTCGTAGGAGCGGAAACCAAAGTCCCGGGTTTATTTCTTTATTGTTCATACCCTTTATTTCTTCTCGTGACAACCATTTACCGATTCGGGCTAGCTCGCCTCTCGGGGTGATTTAGGTCCTACCTGACCCAAGCACAACCTCGCCTCCCTGAGTTCGATATTCCCGCACCCTACACTAACCGTGCACTTGCGGTAAACTGACACCGCGCCCTTACCGCAGATCGCGTGGGCGCCGGTCAAGTTTATGGCGCCGCTGCCGGGGAGGCGTTCGGTTTGATATTAGCTTAGCTTGGGTTCGTTAGACTATGCATAAAAAAAAAAAATAAAAAAAAAAAATACAATAACCAAGAAATTTTCCCCCCACCATTATATTATCTTTTTGTTATTTTCTTGTACTATTGACGCTCCTCTCTAGTTTTCTTATTTTTGTTATCCAGGTATCTTTGGTATAATCATGTGGAGATCAAATTTTGATGCTCAGATGGGAGGATATGATCCTTATTCGGTTGTGGTTTGTGAGACTTGTGGGATGGCGGGGCACATGTATTATGATTGCCCATTTATGCTTGAGAGCCTCCCCCCACCCCAAGGCCAAACATTTTCCCACAACCTTAGCCCAAACACCTCCCATCCGTTTCCTCAACCTTATACCCCTCCACACACACAAGAAGAATCAAGCCTCGTGTCTCTCCTTGAAAGTGCCATGTTTAACCAAAGCCAAATATTACAAAACTTGATGGTACCAATCACCGAGCCGACACCGAGGAGAGGGGATGAAGGAGAGTATATACCCACCTTCATGGTTGAGACCACCATGCCATCAGCCACCATAGACACATCTCATATCGATGCCCCAATTTTCCCACACTACCACTTGGATGACGAAGTATTTTTTGATGATGATAGTGAGGATGGGGAGATTTCACTAGGATCTGTGGGAGAGACTTTTCATCTTTATCTGGATACCCCATATGAGTCCTATGAGAGCACCGAGGAGACCACAGAGTTTATGCATACCGACGAGGAGGATGTGCGTGAGGACGACGACACCACGACCACATACGAGTGGTCCGCTCCACATCCACCTCCACAGCCATCTCTGTCACAGCTTCCTCCTTGGTCGGTGGTCAACCATGAGGATGTCATTCAGGACATCGAGCAGATGGTGGAGCATGAGCATATCGTCGAGGAGGATGTGCATGAGGGCTTGGATACGATGGTCCACTCCATGGAGCCCGAGTCACATCTACCTTTACCGTCGCTCTCCACTTCTTCTGCGGCTGAGCATCTACTTGAGCATATTGCCCCTATTCAGGGAGATTTTCATACTCACTCTCACTCCACTTTTGAGTCTCGCTTTTCACTTCCTATTTCTTTAGACTCGTATATATTTGACATACCATATCTCTCACAGGACACAGGATCTACTTCCCTTGAGGTACGTCGCGGTGTGTCACCACCTGGAGAGCCACTTCTCATGGAGAGCAAGGATTTGGTCGTCGCTAGTACATAGGATAGCGACCCATTCTCAGGGAGTATTCGTCACCCTTTTATTATTTTTCCATCTCATGTTGACGATTATCTCTGGGATACATTTATTTTGGGAAATAATTTCTTGCCATGGACTAATGCACCTCGTCCTTTGCAGGTCACAGGTGGACACCTACGAGGGATGCTTGGAGGTGCATTGCTTGGGTCCATTGGCACACGTGGCACATCGCTTCTGGTGGAGCCACAGAAGGAGCAGTTAGAGCAGCTACCTGCCCCACTTCAGATCTTGGATCCGCCTATGCTCAGGTGTATCCTAATCCAGTAGTGTAAAAATTTACCGCTTTCTAGTTTAGGTTTGAATAATCTCGTCTCCTCTCATTAGCGAGGGGAGCGTATCTAGGGTTTGCTTTTGCATCTTAATAACCCTTCATGTTGTGCCCTTCTATCATTTCACCCCACATCCTCTCTCGAGGAAAATGAGCACACTGTCTCTCCTGCATTTTGATTTCTTTCTTTTCCGATTTTCCCCCTAGCATATCTCTACATCCCCATTGATCATATCATTTTGCTAGCATTGTCATGTTTAGCTTGGGGAAAATCGACTTTTGTGTGCATGTTTTTGCGTGTCGTTGTTGTGTGTCTGTGTCTATGTGTTCTTTTGTCGTGTTTTATATCTTTTATTTTAGTGTTTCTTTTTCTTTATTTTTTTAGTTTCGCTCATGTGTTTTTCGTGTTTTTCATTTTTTGTGTCGGTGCGTATTTCCCCCCCATCTTCATTGCCCTCCCGTACTCACTCATATTGCATTGAGGGCAATGCAAACTTCAGCTTGGGGGAGTCGCACTGTGTGCGTCGTTTGAGTCCTTCTTTTTCGTTTTTTGTGTCGTTTTCATCGTGTTTTTATTTTTTTTCTTTTCTTCTTTTTAGCTCTTTCTCCTAGAGATGAATCCTATGATGAATCGCCACAAAATCACACACACCTAGCATTGCATCGATAATCACACTCACTAACCCTAGGATTTCGAGCCCTCTTGCATTCCACGCATCGTGGGTCCACTTAGCTTTCTTGAGAGTCGTGTGTCGTGACTAGCATTTGGTGTGCTTCTACCTTGTGATTATGTTTTATATACCTATCCTTTGTTTACCCCTAGATTTTCATGCTTCGATTTGAATATGCGGTATTTGCTTCTACTATCTGCTTCTATACGCATGCTATATTTATATCGTATATTTCAATTCGCATGTGTCGGGATTCCACAAACAAGGATTAAAATAACCCATTTAGCCTATGCTCTGACTAGCGAGAAATATTTCCTTTGCCCAAGTGTTTAGATTTCGATTTCTTTTTTATTTTACTTGGTGCAAATCCCCTCGTCGTGTACCGTTCTCCCACTTGGGAGAGTACACATGTAAATATCACAATACCCAAAAATCCAAAAAAAGAGAGAAACGAAAAAGAGAAAAAAAATATTGTATTGCCAAAAATCCAAAAAAATATACAAATACCCAAAACCCAAAAAAATTCCCGTGTGAATATTTTTTTTCCTACTTGCCGAGAATAAAGGGAAGGCGAGAATTTGCACCGAGTGTTCTACTCCACATCATCTCAACCCCCATCGTTTTCGAAAACACTTGGCTTAGGAACTTTTTGGCTATTATCTAGGCTATAGTGTGGTGATTTCCTTAACCCTAGTTGTGGAGTCCATGATGCATGATATGTTTCGATTCTTGCTCTATTCTCATGCATGCTTGAGCTATATATTCACCGCTTTATTCGAATCGAATCGATATTTGGGTCTTTCTTTGGGTACGTGTATATGGAGCTTTATTGCACATCGTAGATAGTGACACCGTCTGCTAGCACACGACCGCACTCACTCGCGCTTCACCGCGTGGGCCCACGGCACTTGTCTGGACTCGTACTCCTTGGTTTAGTGATGTGATTTGGCGTTTGCTTGCTTGGTGTGTCGTTTTTGATTTTGTTGGCCCTGACGGGCGATCTAGGATATTGAGTTCTCTTTTTCTCTCTTTCTCTCTATTTTTCCTCTCCGAGCTCCTACTCTCGCTCATCTTCCTCGAGGACGAGGAAGAGTTCAGCTTGGGGGATTTTGACGTGAGTTTATATTTCATATATTCACGCACGTTTTCTTTTGTGTTTCTCCGTGTTTTTCCGCCGTCTTTTATTCGTTTTCTTGTATTTTCTCGTTTTCTTTCACTTTTCTTTGTTTATCCATGTTTGCAGGAGGTTGACCACGTAGGGGACGTTTAACGATGATATCCCAAGTCCCCGGAGCAATGGGAGGAGTCACGCGTGATCCAGGGGGTCATACGCCAAAGAATACATCTTTCAGCCCCTCACCCGGTCGGTTGGTCGTCTCCAACCGATCGGGTGATGCACGCGTGCACCACCCGGTCTCAGCCGGAGCTCACATGGAAGTCACCCGATCGGTTCGCAGATCGGTTCAGCGGGGGTCTGTTCTCTGTTTTCTCGAGCAAAATGCCAACCGATCGGGTGACTCTCACCCGATCGGTTCATCTGTAGCTGAAGATGAAGAGCTGAAGACACGGGCACCAAACCGATCGCTTCACCCGACGGCTCCAAGATCCAACCGGTCACTCAAGAACTCACCCGACCGGTTCATTTGATCGGGTGAAAGCTCGCCGTTTTCTGTTATTATTTTGTAACGGATCAACTGATCGGTTGACTTGTCAACCGATCGGTTGATGCGAGAGTCTATAAATAGAACCCCTAGGGTTCCAGAAACGAGAGCTGCGAGTTTTTTACTGTTTTCTCACTTTGTGACGGCTGTAATTGTTACTCTTTTGTAAGTTTTCAGATCTTTCTCAAATTTTAGTATTGTCTTATCTACTCTATTACTTCCGCATTACAATCGTCCGATTATGATTCCAACGGTTAATTTTTATTTAGATCGCTTTTTCATGGATTTTTGTGAGTAGTTCCCAAATCTGGGATTTTGGTGGAAACCCCTTCGGGGGCTCTTCCCGATGCGTCCATAGGGTTAGGAAATCGATAGGGATTAGGAATCTAACGGTTACGCGGGGTGTTTCATTGTCATCGGCGGGAAAAAGACCGCCTTTGACCGTTGGGCCAAGGGGGAATAAACTTGGCGGTTGACTCCCTAGCCAAAGCTCACACCCATAGTGTAGACGTCGAATCCTAGCACGCGGGAGCGGCAGGATGAGACGTTGGGAGTTATCGTTGCGGGCTTAGTGCTCCCGGGATCGATCAGTGTTAATGGACACGGGAGTGCCCACTGATCGAATCCGGGAAGTCCGGTGTATCATCCTGGGCACCGATCGGAATATCGGGCCCATGGGACGCCGGTACCACTTTCAGAGGCAACGTCTCACCATTAAACCCTAATCCCGATCGTTATCCATACCCGTAGGCCGTGTCGGCGAGAGCCACTCGTCGGAGCGGAAACCAAAGTCCCGGGTTTATTTCTTTATTATTCATACCCTTTATTTCTTCCCGTGACAACCATTTACCGATTCGGGCTAGCTCGCCCCTCGGGGTGATTTAGGTCCTACCTGACCCAAGCACAACCTCGCCTCCCTGAGTTCGATATTCCCGCACCCTACACTAACCGTGCACTTGCGGTAAACCGACACCGCGCCCTTACCGCAGATCACGGGGGCGCCGGTCAGTGACCGTCGTCTAGGGTTTTCGAGCCCCAACCTGTAGTAAGGTCAGGCTGTAGGGTCTCACACCGAGTAGTGTTTGTGTCTTAGTAATAGGAATATAGAATAGAGAGAAATATCATTTGATGATATTGAATATTCACAAAGCGGTTGTGAATATTAGTCGCATTAAGTAATAGGGACAAAACGTTGCATTAGATGCAAACTTTGACTAGACGTGTTGTAAATTGGTTACGACGGATTTAGTAGGAACAAACAAGTTGGAAAGGGTTACCTGGATGACGGGATCGTCCCGGCCTAAACACAGGTTCAAACCACGTCCAAATCGGAGCTCAAACGAGCCCAGAAACAGTTCAAGGGGAAGTGGGTTAGACCCACTGGGCCAAAAGGGCCCATGAACAAAGACAACGGGCGCAGCCCGCTTGCTGCAACGGGCGCACGCCCGCTGCATAGCGGGCGTGGCCTGCTGTGTGCAGCGGGGGGGGGGGGGGGGGGGGGGGGGGGGGGGGGGGGGGGGGCCCGCTGCATCAGCGGGTGTGGCCCGCTGCACAGTGGGGCGGCGCCCGCTGATGCAGCGGGCACGGCCCGCTGCATGCAGCGGGCCAGCGCCCGTTGCTGCAGCGGGCCAGCGCCCGCTGCTACAGCGGGCGCGCGCAGCCCGCCCGGTCCCCTTGGGCGGGCGCACCCGCAATTTAAGTCAAATTAGGGTTTTTTGAAACCCCTAATGACGGCTACGAATTTTGAGAAATTGCTAAACTTTGAGCAATTGTTTGAGGGGTCAAACGAAGTCGAAATTCGTCACCGTCAGTTCCTACGCGTTCACCATTCCAAGCTCTTCTGATTGATAGCTTGTTTGGTGTCTGAAGTTTAGTATGCAAGGAGAATTAATTAGTTAAAGTTTGACTTTATGAAAGGCTAACTTTAAAGTTGAAATTAAGCCAAATGGCTTAATTGATTTTCCCTCTTCATGCGGAATGTCCCACATTGCCCGCAATGAGTGAGTGAGTGCTCACTCCCTATATAAATAGGGGTGCACTCTCCTCGTTGAAACACACACCAGTCAACGATCGAGTAGCTCCAGAATTTTAGAGCAAGCTCGATCCGTGACTAAACTCTCTCTCTATTTTCCTGTTCTCCGGAGTAGTCCTAGCATGACTACAAAGGAGGTTTGGATCTGATCCGGACGTCTAAGACGCGGGTTTCTTCTCAAGTGAAACTTTCTACCGCGTGTGATCGGCTCGGAGGCGGAAGCAGCTCGGGCGGATCGGTGCGAGGGTGCGAGGCGGCTCAGGAAGATCGAGTCAACGCGGCTCGGCTACGAGGAGCTTCTCAAGACGGTGCGGTACATCTTGCCTGCCCCAGGGCCAAGATTCCGGGTATGTGGTTAAGCATTTTTAGTGTAGATTTTATTAGTCGCTTTAGTGTAGATCCTTCTTGGGGTGGTCAGATCCACCCCAAGTTGGCATAGATCGGGCTAGGTTCTGGCTCCCCAGAGCCTAGCTAACTAGTTTAGCTAGAGTAGAAATTTTGATTTCTGGTTTTTCGCTGCGCTTTTGTGCCTCCGTGGTCCGTCCGACTTAGGACGGATACGGATCCGAGCTCTGGGGGTCCGCCAAAACCCCAACAGAAGCTACCGATCATACCTCGATATAGACAAACGTCTACATCTTTTCCGTTCTCATCCTCGTATAGATGGGTAGTCGTACTCATGTGAGTCCTTTTGCTTGAAGACGATTCCATCCCGAATCGCTTAATAAGCTCCCATGTATACTTTGTCTGATGTATGAAAGTCACATCCTTCATTTGTCGAATTTGAAGTCCAAGGAAGTAAGTGAGCTCTCCCATGTGGCTCATCTCGAATTCATCCTTCATAGACTTAGAAAATTCTTGACAAAGATTAAAGTTAGTAGAACCGAATATAATATCGTCTACATAAACTTGAATCAAAAGAATGTCATTTTCATAATCTTTAATGAAAATAGTAGAATCAACTTCTCCTATTTTAAAACCTAAATCCAAAAGAAATGTCTTGAGTCGATCATACCAAGCTCTAGGAGCTTGTCTCAACCCGTACAACGCTTTCTTAAGTTTGAAAACATGGTTTGGAAATTTTTCATGAATAAAACCGGGAGGTTGAGAAACATACACTTCTTCATTGACAATCCTATTTAAAAATGCACTTTTAACATCCATTTGAAATAGTTTAAAATTCTTATGAGATGCAAAAGATAAAAGCAGTCTAATAGCTTCTAATCTAGCTACAGGGGCAAAGGATTCTTCGAAATCAATACCCTCCTCTTGCCGGTAGCCTTGAGCTACTAACTCTTGCTTTGTTCATTGTGATTACCTCGTTCTCATCGGTCTTGTTCTTGAAGATCCATTTGGTTCCAATAACTTAGTTACCACTTGGAAGAGAAACGAGCTCCCAAACTGCATTTCTCTCGAATTGCATTAGTTCTTCTTCCATTGCCACTATCCAAGAGCTATCCTCACAAGCTTCTTGGATGTTCTTTGGCTCAATGGTAGAGACAAATGCGCAATAAGAGAATTCTTCAATTCTTGACCTCGTTCGAACACCCACACCAATATCTCCAATAATTTGGTCATGAGGGTGGTTGCGAACGGTTGGGTAAGCTTTGGGTATTCCTGCATCACTTGGAACATCTTCAACAATCACATTAGTAGTGTTAGTCTCAATAATAGAATCATTAATCTTAACATTACTAAGAGAATCACAAAAAGCATCTACACTATCATCAATAACGTGATGAAAATCAAAATCTTCATAAAATGATACGTGTAGTGATTCCTCGATCGTTGAGGAAGTTTTGTTGTATATCTGGTAGGCTTTGCTACGTGTGGAATAGCCAACAAAGATTCCTTCATCGAATCTTGGCTCAAATTTATCTAAATACCAAAGGTGTTTTTGATGAAACATTTGAACCAAAAACACAAAAATACTTAACTTGAGGCTTTTTGTCGTAAAATAACTCCAAACAACTTTTGTTCATTAGGGGTCTCACTAGGATCCTATTGAGCACATAACATGCAGTGTGCACCGCTTCTGCCCAAAATTGTAGTCCAAGATGACTATCATGGAGCATCGTGTGAGCACACTCAATAAGAGTCCCATTCTTTCTATCTACAACACCATTTTGTGGTGGAGCCCGAGGAAAGGAAAAGTTGTGAGTTATCCCGATGTCATCACAAAACTTTGTAAAAGACTCATTCTCAAATTCTCCTCCATGATCACTACAGATAGTGATAATGGTGGATCCTAAGAGATTCTGAATCTTCTTTGCAAATATGGTAAACTCTTCATAAGCTTCATTCTTATTAGTTAAGAATGAAACCCAAGTAAATCTAGAGAAGTCGTCAACGACAACTAATCCATAATGAGCATTGCCTAAAGAAGCGGTTCTAGTTGGCCCAAACAAATCTAGATGAAGAGGTTCTAGGGGCCTCTTAGAAGTAATGCCTTCTTTAAGCTTAAAAGATGATTTACTTAGTTTACCTCTTTGACACGAATCACAAAAGTTTTTCTTACTAAATGCAATTTTAGGAAAACCTTTGACTAGATCATGCTTAGCTAACTTATATAAGTGCTTGAAATGAACATGAACAAAACGGCGATGCCATAATAGTTGTTCACTTGTGTTAGCAACTAAGCAATGTTCTACGGTTTTAGGCAAGCTCAAATAATAAATATTTTTATGCCTAATACCGGAAAATAAAACATTTGAATTAGAATCAACAATTGTACACAATCCTTCTCCAAAGTTAACCTTGTAACCTTTGTCACAAGGTTGACTAATGAAAATAAGATTGTGACATAAGCCACTAACAAGAAACACATTAGTAATTAAGGGTTTTGAAGGGTTACCGACAATACATACTCCAATGATGGTTCCCTTTTGATTACCTCCAAAAGTGACTGTTGCACCATCCTTGATGCTAATCACTTCATAGAGCAATGAGGGATCTCCCGTCATATGTTTGGAGCAACCACTATCGAGAATCCATCCTTTCTCTTTATAGCTAATATGACCTTTATTGCTCTTTTTCTTTCTCTTGGGTACCTACATAATATACCATAAGCTCATGGTACCCAATGTTTGTTAGGTCCAAGGGGATTAGCCCTTTGGAAGCCAAGTCCAAGTGGACTTTCGCTTCCCAACATAATTACTATTCTTAATAACATCATGAAAATAGGAATCGACATATGCATTCCTATCATTTAAGCTAGTGTTCTTAGGACCCCAAATGGTGTAAATTTCGGGAGTCCTTTTCCTAGTTGCATGCATACTTGTTAGATTTCTATGTGGTGCATGCTTCTTAGAAAAATGGTTTCTAGCATAAGAATGTGGTGGTGGACATGCATTGGACATACGAGAATGATATGTATGCTTGGGAACATGCATGGTGTATGAAATATATGGATCATGCATGACATGTGGAGGTTGTGCATACATGTAAGAATGATGCGTATGAGCATATCGGTGTATAGGAGCACATACATGAGTATTTCTCATGTGTGGATTTGTACATGTTCGTGGGTGTGGAGCATAAAAAGTGTCATGAGTGTCCACTTGTGAAGTAGGAGATTTCCTACGTGGATGAATGTTGGTGTACATGTAAGCATGGTTTCTCTTTTGGTTTCCACCCTTAGTGGGTTTCTTGCCAAAAGGAAGAGATGGTGAAGTGGTGACTTTCTTGGTAGGTTTGCTACCTATAGTGTCTTTGACACCACTTGTGGATGCACCGGAGGATGGCCTCACAAAGTCTATAGTGACACCACTATAGGAGGTGTGATCATTGGATGCATTTGCTTTTACAAAACTAAGACCAACACGTTATGTGGCTGGAAATTGGTTTGCAAGCAAATCGTCCAATTGTCATTTTCCCTTATTGAATCTCACAATACGGGAGGATATGAGCTCATATTTCTCTTTAAGAGAAGAATTGTTGGTATCCAAGGTGGACACCCATGCTTTGAGCTCGTGCACTTGAGTTTTAAGAGAATCATTCTCTAAACCCAATTGTATGTGTCGTGTAACTAGATCACTATTATCCTTAGGATGTGTTTGATCTAGTTGAGATTTGAGGGTATTCACCTCATTTCTCAAAGTGACATTTTGAGAAGCTAAATTCGCTTTCTCAAGTGTAAAAGTATCAACAATGGTGTCATTGTTGACAATGCATGGTATGGATGAATTGATAACATTTAATTTCTTTAAACTAGTATATCTAACCATTGTTACCTCGGTATCATCCGTGTCAGAATCACTCTCATCGGAGGGTGGATCTTCTCGTGCCATGAAACACATGTGGGCACTCTCACCCTTCTCATCATCGGAATCACTTGATGAGTCTCCACTTGAGTCATCGAATGTACATACGAGTCATTTCTTCTTGTCTCTCTTGTTCTTGTCGGACTTGTGGTACTTCGGAGCCTTCCACTTCTCTATGTTTCTTAGCATTGGGCAATCCCTCTTGATGTGCCCTGACTTATTACACTTAAAGCAAAGAGAGGAAGTATTATTAGTAGACTCAAATCTTTTGTTAGAGGGAAATTTACCTTTGCGAAAGAAGCGTTGAAACTTCTTCGCCATTTGGGCCATTTCACCCAAATCCATTTCATCTTCTGAATCTTCACTATCGGAGGATGATGAATTTGCGTTGAATGCCAAAGCTTTCTTCTTGGCCTCCGAAGGATTCATCATAGCTCGAATATTTAATCGGCTCTCCCATCTTACTTCATAAGACATGAGAGTCCCGATAAGATTCACAACTATGTAGTTCTTCAAATCATTGACCTCCTCGATGGCGATAGCTCTTCTTTCCCATTTGGAGGTCATTCCCATTATGATCTTCCTTACCTTTTCAGGTTCGGTGTATGTTTGGCCAAGGGCTTCCAATTCATTAGTGATGATGGTAAAACGTCCATATCGACGCAATGCTCTCATTTTCCTGCATATGAAACAAATCGAAGTTTTGCACGGCAACATATAACTTTGAAAGTTTTACCTTGTTCGTTCCCTCATGGGTAACGATGAGATGGTTCCAAATTTGATATGCACTCTTGCATGTGCATATCTTATTGAACTCATTCGGATCCAACGCACAATGAAGAGCGTTCATTGCTTTTGCGTTGTTGACTTCGGCGGATTTCTCGAAAGTCGTCCATTTTTCGAAATCCTCTTCGCTGGGCTCGACGTATTCCTTGTGGAGGGTTCTCCAAAGTGAAGCGCTCCTTAGGAACGTCTCCATCCGACATTTCCAATAGCCAAAGTTTGTGTCATTGAAACGCGGAGGACGCACCGTAGATTGACCTTCGAAAAGAGTGGACGCTTCATCACGGTCATGATTGTTGTACGAAGGCGGCGGAGGAACGTTGTTGTTGTTGGATGCCATAGCTAAAACCTTGCGCTCTGATACCAATTGTAAGGACCCTGGCTATGGAGAAAACACTAGAAGGGGGGTTGAATAGTGTTTAAGCAATTTAAAAAGATAG
Source organism: Scilla litardierei (assembly GCA_030789695.1). Classification (NCBI taxonomy): domain Eukaryota; kingdom Viridiplantae; phylum Streptophyta; class Magnoliopsida; order Asparagales; family Asparagaceae; genus Scilla; species Scilla litardierei. The sequence continues at coordinate 50,074,858 of CM061140.1, read as the reverse complement.
TTACACCAATTTAAATGCTAACCAACAATATAATGCGGAATTAAAATTAAACCAAAATAGAAACAAATGCAAACGCAAGGATGTTTCATGGGTTCGGATTACCCAAGTCACTTCCCGACTTGTTCATGGTAATCCTACGTCCCTTCCACCCAGATACCTCCGGATACTCAAGTTAGAACCCTAACTTGAGGTTTCCTTAAACCCCACTTGTAGCAACCCTACAAGTGAAAATCGAAATACTATCGATTGACCTTGACTCCCACAACTTGGGAGCAAGCAAACCACTCTCACAACTCGAGAGCAAATTCAAATAATGAATATTATGAAATATGAAAGCAACACTTACAATCACCTATGCCATGAAGTAGAACTTGAAGGAGAAGTGTGTTGTGTGTTGAAGACTCTCTTGGAAGAGAGATAAAGCCCTTTCTCTTGACTGCACCAAATGCCTAGAAGATGATTCTTTGGTTCTAGGTTGGAGAGCAAGAGATCAAAGATTGGAATGCTTAAGGCTTTAGGATTTGAGAGCTTTAATCTTGAGAATGAAAGCTTGAAAGATTTTGCAATGGAATGTGTAACTTGGTAACATCTCAATGGAACAGTAGATGCTCCTTATATAGTATTCTCAAATCCTCAAAACAGAATTAGCAAAAACCCTTTTGGAATCCGTGAGAAAACTCTCAACAGATAGAATCTACGCTTGCGACAGTCGACTGTTGAAGAAACCACAGTCGACTGTTGCACAGTCAGATAGGGTAGTGAGAATTCATAACGGTAACTTACCGCGTTGACAGTCGACTGATGAAGCATAGACAATCGACTGTTGAACCAACAGGCGACTGTAAATACTTCTACAGGCGACTAGCCGTAAGTTGGGTAATTTAAAGAATTCTGGAAAACATCTAGGATAACAGGACAGACGACTATTGAGGAGAAGACAGTCGACTGTTAATCAGAATAGACGACTGTAAATCCTTCTACAGACGACTGTCAAAACCCTGAGAATTTCCAAAGAGCCGAGTCAGTAAATTGGCTCACAGACAGACGACTGATGCAACATTAACAGTCGACTGATCCATTGGACAGTCAACTGTAAATTCAACATTAGTCGACTGGCCGAAAAAGACAGAACAATAGATTTTGGGCAAATGACAGACATGCGACTGATTTACAAAACACAGTCGACTGTCACTTGGACAGGCGACTGTAAATTGTTCATGAGTCACCTGAGAGAATTAAGACAGACAAGCCCAAAACTAGATTGTAAAAGATTGTGCATAGCAGGCGACTGTAGAACAAAACACAGTCGACTGTTTTTGAGACAGGCGACTGTAAAGTGTTCAGCAGTCGACTGTTATAAACAATACAAGCATAATCAATAAAGAAATGAATTGGAGTCTAAGGACGATTGATCTAATGATGTCCTAAGACTGAATTGAAGATGTGTGTGAGTGCTCCAACAAAGTTCTACTTCTAAGCTACATACTAGAAGAGATAAAAGAAATTTACATTGACAAACTCTCTCTTCTATCCAACGTATGAGCTTGAAGTCTTCATGGAGCTTCAATCATCATCAACGATCATCCAATCCATTTCATTTGCCTTCAATGATCTTTGAGAGTCATCCATTGCAAGTAGATCTTCATAATAAGCTTAGGCAATGGATTAACTGCAAAATAGGGGATTAGGCACAAGTATTTATGTTTGCTCATCATTAACACCAAGTAGGGAGAAGTCCAATACTCAACAACTTGTAGACTCTTCCTAACGTACAACTCATTTTCTCTTGGGTGTTTGTACATCAGGTACTAAGACAGAGTACCAGGACTAGGAGGACTTGTTTGGAACACTTGACTTAGTAAGCCAGGAGTTGCTGTATATGCTGAGTCGCTCCCAATGGGGGACTAGTGGATGTATTGTTACTGCTTTGCTTTTAGTTTCGCTTTAGTACCTTGTTGTAGATTCCTTTGGCCATGTTGAGGCTTTGTCGTTTTTATTCCTTGTATGAACTCTGGATGTGGCTTTCATTAGTATGAATGTATTTTTATTGTTCTGACATGTAATGCAAGGACCTGTACTTCGATTGGTGTATCCCCACAGACGCTTATTAGGCTCGAGCTTCACAACTCCAGTCCATGCGGACCTTCGTCTCGTTCTCGTTTCCGTCGTTTCGGGAAACACGGCGTAACAGGTTTTAGTGGTGGCCCATGCAAGTCGTGCATTTGCAAACTTCAGAACAATAGAAATACTATCCTTAGCCAAAAACGTCTAGAATTAGTTCGTACACGAAATTACTCGAGTATCTTGTCTCAGCATGATAGGAAACTCATTACACCAAGATTATAGGAAGAGTTAGTTAGATACCAATGCTTGTTAGTTAGACATCCTTGCTGAGTTTTAGTATTATCATCTTAGGAGTTACCTTGGTAGTTCTCATCCATGCTCGGACCATATTAAATTTTAAATTTCCTTTTAGTCGTTCGCTCTGGCCTATCAAATTCCGGGCCAAGCAGGACGTAGTGGTCGTCGCACCCGTGCAAGTCGAACCGGTGAAGCCTGCATGTAACGCCCCGCTCCCCGGGATACCAGATAAGTACGAATCCGTATCAGGTATTCTCGAAGCAACGAGTGTTACGAAAGAAAAGTACAAAACTCAAAACAAGTCCACTGCGCACTGCTGGGATAGTACATGTAATCTTCCCAAAGCACAACCAAACAACCAATAACATAAACACAAAAAGAAACTCTGAGGGAAACTGTACAACCACTAATCCCAAAGAAAAGTCTGATTTCTATACATCATCCATCTGTACATATATCCACCAACAACATCTCGTCACTACCCAAACAAAATCCCAAAAGTACAAACACACTCTCCTCACCCCTCGCCATCCCAACCTAACTCATCCACAGAACTCCACTGCTCCACCTCCTAGCCATCAACCAACTCCATCACCAACACCTGAAAAGTCAACGGTGGGGCACGTCAACGCGTGACCCAGTAGGAATTCCATATCTCAACTAGTCCTTATATGAAGTGTAGAAAGGGTGCACGTGAACAGGCAGAGTGTATGTCATGGCATAAACATCTACTGTAGTAAAGGAAGTAACAACTATACGTATGAACATGTGAAAGCGTGCACGTGCAACAGGTAAGGTGTACAACAATGGTATACAACATAAAAGAACCATAGTAAAGAAACACAAGTAAACGACACATACATTTACCATTACTACAAGAATAATGAGGGTTAACAATTAATTCATTGGTTAGCATCTAGAAACCCGGATAAATCATAGGACCTTAAGGAGACGGACTTCACCCAGGGTGGGTGAAAAGTGGTACCCCAACCAGCAACACGAGCACTGGAGGGGGCCTCTCGCAACTCTGTACCCGAACAGGGCAAGGTACTGGAGCGAGACCAGCTCGGTTTTTCTGTCGGACAAACGGAGGAAACCATCAGTTACCGTCATGGTGCATCACGAGTACACCAGCGGCCTCTCCAACCCTTTTCAACTCGCCCTTCCGGGAGTGATACAGCGGGTGAGAATTCATATCATCTGTCCGCTCCTTAACTCCTATAATTTACTCGTGTTTCCCCCAAACCCCATGTCACCCTCCTTTAAGAGGACTTGGTCATTTTCATGAAACATAACACTTTCCATTTCTTTTCTTTCCACAGTTCATCACATATTTGGGACATGCATCGCCGTGTGCATTCCCTTTCTCATTTCTCATAATATACATGAAGCATATAACCAAATTCACATCCTCATTTGCATGTGCCAAGAACATAAACCACATATCACCATGTTACAGAAATAATTAAGATCATTAATGACAAGTTTAATATCAAAAGAGCTTAAAACAACTTTCAAATCTTTCAGCTTGCTGAAAAAACAGAACAGTTAGATTAAGAAGCACAGTACTCCATAATTTTGTATCAAACATACATATACAATATAAATGAAAGTTGTAGATACAGTTGTTATGGATTGACATATAAATTTTCATGCAGAAATATGAACTGGGTGATTTATGGTGAATTGTTTGGTAAGACCTGACGACTCTATTTTTCAGACAGATTCAAAGGGCTGTAAAGATTGCTAGTTTAGGATATGTTACAGTTAGAATCTCGAAAATGTGCACCAGGAAAAGTTGTAGAAAAAGTTGTTATCTTTCCAACGAGACCAAGTTCATCAATTTCTATGGAGTATGCAGAGACTGATCTACGTTTTGCCAAACTGTGTCCAGACTAGATGAAATTCCGACATGTTGTAAAGATGGAATTTTTAACCATATTTCCAGTTCGAATTGGTAAAGGTTTACAACATAAAAGTTATAGATAACAGTCCAATATTTAAGCCATAAAAATTTCAGAGCAAACTCAATTCTAGATTGGAAGGACTAAGCAAAACAATCAGTATGTAAATCTGTCCAAAATTGCTCCCCGCACAAAACCATACAAAACCAAGGATTGCTCACCGCGCACAACCATACAAAACTCAGGATTGCTCACCGCGCACAACCATACAAAACTCAGGATTGCTCACCGCGCACAACCATACAAAACTCAGGATTGCTCACCGCGCACAACCATACAAAACTCAGGATTGCTCACCGCACAAAACCATACAAAACTCAGGATTAGCATAAGAAAAGGTAAAACCACAACAACGACAACCATGAAACTTAGCATGCAACTCTAATACTAGTTGGAGATGGAATCCTACCTTAGAGGTGATGAGAGACAAGGGGGTAGCCCAAATCCCTATGGCTCCTCCTTCTTCAAACCTTCTCCTTCTCCTCTTCTCCTCCACAAGCTCCCAGAATGAGCAACAGCAACCAAATGACGACAGGGATGCTACGGGGGTGTGCAGAGTGAGGGTGGCGTAGCCCTACGGGTGCTCAGTCCCCCTAATGTCTAAGATTGAGCAACGGGAAGGTATGAATTCGGCCTGATCTTTGGGAAGAGAGTGGGTAAATGAAACCTTCTTTCTAATTTCTAGAGTAGCCACCTCATCTCCCAAAAATCCTCTAAGCATGCCACCAAGCCTTGAGTTAGGTAAGAATCAAGGAGCTATTGACACATCAAAGGGTGATGTGTCACTTAGGTAAAATTAGGATTTGTCTTTTAGAAAAATAATTATACACACTTAATACACATGCAATACTTACTCATCAAGACATTAGTATTCCACCCATATATTTCATTTAATAAAATCATGTCATACAAAGTATTTAAAAATAATTTTTAGCTTAACAAAATTAAATAAAATACATAAGGACTCCCAAAAATTTATACGCACATATATACGTCCAAGAATACGTATTAATACACGTATATGAATTTTGGGGTCATTACACTGCAATAGTTGGAGTCTTCGAAGGCGTATTTCTGGAGGACGTTCCATGTCTAGGCTCTCGATGGGATTGTGTAGGATCCTGCCAAAACAGAGTTAGGATCGATAATATGAAGTTTAGACTTACGCTTGCGTACGCTGCACGGTAGTCTACGAACTTCGCCTTCGGATTCGCCACGACGGATCGAGTCTACTCACGAACGGAGTAAGGCTACTAATCCACAATCTAAATCTCTATTTTAGATTAAGAACTTGGATGGAGGGAGAGGAAATATTTCTGCAGAGCTTCGCTATGAAGAAGATGCATGCATGAATTTCATGCAAAATGTGTAAGGAAAATGGCTACCCTTGGGTCTTATTTATAGCCCCCAAGGTAGTTATTTTAGGGTAAGTTGTTCCTTTGGAACAACTTAATTAAGGTGTACCATGATGCATGGCACATTATAAGCTTAAGTTGTACCATATGCATGGTACAACATAAGCTTAAGATATTCCCCCTTTATTAGCAATATGTCGCATGCATTTATGCATATATAATGCGACTTTCCCACTCATACAGAGATCCTCTCCGCAAGGGAACAGATTCCCTTTGCACATGACTTCGTGTGCGCGACGTTCGAGGTCCGTATTCCCTCGTACATCCCCCACCAGGGTGTACAAACGTCTTCCATATCCAACATCTCCCACTCACACTTGAGGGGATTGTAAGAGAACGTCTTTCCCTTAGTTCTTTCATCTATCATACCGAGAAATAGACCGTGCGACCGTCATGCGCGTAGAGTCTGTTGTTGTGCACTTGTTAGAGATACACAACGACCTTGAAGGTGCAAAGTTGAGTAGTTCAACGCATGCTTTACCCTAGATTATTTCTTCGCATTTCTTATACTTTATATTCAACAATTGAATCCCATCTGGATTACAATTGGCTGGCCAGCTTTGAATCATTAAAGTCTAAATGCAAATATGAAATCAATCTTCCTCTTCTTGTGAACCTTCTGATCTTGACTTGATTCGCTTTTCTAACGTGCCCCGCCGAGCCGAATTACCATAGACCATTAGTAACACGCTAAGATAGCGATCATCTCGTCAAATCTAAAGGAACCAATTGGAGTCCTTGAGGGTAAGAGTTAAGACCCGTATGGCCTTTGAGTCTCACATAATAGCAAACACTATTGCTACTAACTCAGTGGTCGAAATGCATACGTGGTATGAACACGTATTACAACATCACTCCTTTCCCATGGAGAGTATGTCTTAATGATGTTGTACGGATGAAAAAATCAGACACCACAGTGCCTATCTTTTTGAGTCCCCTTACTACTCGTGAAATATTCACGGACTCTCATCCTGCATAAGACAGATAGGATTTAAAAAATCCAATGAGATCTTTATATCCTTGTGATATAGATCTCAGATCTTTTGTAAGCATCCATATGATGCAGATCTTTCATTCGACTATCTTGTTAAAGTCATGACTCTAAATCATTCGTCTAATGATTTTGACTTTAAACTAGTCTCATCTCTATCTTATCCATCTGATAAGATAAGGCGGTTGCTCATGTGAGAGAGCCAACCTTTATCTGTCCGACATACACACAATTCAGCTGAGATTTCAAAAATGTACACAAACATTTCTTAAGAAATTCATATGCAATGTTGGAAAAAGAACTTATTCTTTTATTAATTTTGATCATTTCTTAGACATGTGAATATATATTGGTACAACTCAGCTCATACGCAATCCTTGGGATGATAAGTGTTTATAAAACACATTTCTGGGGATTGCTTTCGTAAGCTGATCCTCTATCATCTCATGCGTAGATATGTACCTTATGTCTACCTTCTTGGTTTTATCATAGTCTTTTGCAAATCTGCAGTTCCTTTAAGATACTGCATTATCCTCTTAACCGCTTTCCAGTGTTCTTGCCCTGGGTTGGATTGGTAACAGCTTACCGTTTCCAACGGCAAAACAGATGTCCGGTCTCGTACACACCATAGCGTACATAATACTATCAACTGCACTGGAATATGGAACTTTTTCCATAATTTCCTTTTCCTTTTGGTTCTTTGGACACGATTCCAGATATAAATTATCGCATATGCTTATATGAATATCAATGGACTTGCAGTCCTGCATATTAAATCGTTCTAGAACCTTCTTTATATAAGTCTCCTGTGAAAGAGAAAGAAGTTTCTTCGAACGATTCCTTGAAATCTTAACTCCAAGGATATATGCGGCTTTTCCTATGCCTTTCATCTCAAATACTGATGAAAGCCAAGCCTTGATACTCATCACAAAGCCCTTGTCATTTCCGGCTATTAAAATGTCATCTACATATAGAGACATAATAACATGCTTGTTTTTAATCCTCTTGATATATACGTAGTTATCTTTATCAAGTATGGAAAATCCATTTGATAAGACAACTTCTTGAAATTGTATATACCATTGCCTCGAGGATTATTTAAGACCATATATGGACTTACGAAGTTTACAAACCTTATGTTCGTTTCCTTATTTTACAAACCCTGGTGGTTGTTCCATATAGATCTCCTCGTCCAATTCTCCATTGAGAAAGGCAGTCTTTACATCCATCTGATGTAATTCGAGGTATAAGCAAGCTACCATTGCCAGAATCATGCGAATCAAGGTAAAACGCACAACAGGTGAGAAGTATTCTTCGTAGTCTATCTCTTCCTGTTGCGTAAAACCTTTCGCGACAAGGCGAGCTTTATATCTATCTATAGAGCCATCAGCCTTATGCTTGATCTTGAGAACCCATTTGTTCCCAATTGCTCTATGTCCTCTGGGTGAGTTAACTAAGTCCCAGACTTGGTTAACTTTTATGGATTTCAATTCCTTCTTCATCGCTTCCATCCATTTGTCTTTTGCAGGGCATGATGTGGCATATTTGAGATTCTTCAAGTCCTTGTTGACTCGAATTTAGATCAATTCTAATATCACTCCCACTTGAAATGTTGTTAGAATTGCTCCCACTTGGATCATTATTCCCGTATGGAATAGGATAATCGTCATTCGTATAATCCATTGGTGAAGGTTGAAAAGTATTTTCGTTTTCACCAAGAATTCTCCCACTCGAATGAGGTAATCCTTCTTGATCACAAATCTCAAATAGAGATAAGTCCTGACTTATCTCGCCCTGTCTTGGAAACTCGTTTTCCAAGAAAGTGACATCCCTCGACTCAAACTCAATTAGCACACCATTGTCTTCCTGACTAACAAAAAACATAACCTTTGGAGTTTAATGCGTATCGTTTAAAGATACATTTCCTTCCCCATGGCCCAAGTTTGCCATACTTATGGGAGGAAATATGTGCGTTGAATGCACAAACTCAAGGTAAAATGTTTAAGTCAGGAGACCTTTGGTTCCACAACTCATAAGGAGTGGAGCTAACTGATTTCGAGGGTACACGGTTTAAAATGAAAACGGTTGTCAATAATGCATCACCCCAAAAGGTGATTGGCAAGTTAGCTTGCGCCATCATTGAACGGACCATTTTTCATTAAAGTCCTATACCTCCTTTCTGCAACACCAATTTGTTGAGGAGTATAAGGCATAGTTACCTGATGTACTATGCCTTTTTCATCATAAAGTTCCTTTAAACTTGTTGATTGATATTCACCGCCCCTATCGGTTCGCACGACCTTAATCTTGCGATCTAATTGATTCTCCACTAAACTTATATAGTTTTTAAAGCAGGTTTAGTGCTTTCACTTTTGTGGGATATCAAATAGATATGACCGAATCGGGTGAAATCATCAATTAAAAGTGATGAAATAGGACTTCCCGCGTCTTGTCTTGACATTCATCGGACCACATATGTCCAAATGGATAAGCTGTAATGGAACCTTGGCCCTTGTGCCGGTTCCAAAACGGCTTGCGAAAAGATTTCCCCACAAGGCAATGTTCGCAGGTCGACTTTTCAACCTTTGAAACATTTGATAGAAGGCCACGTTTGGCAAATCTATCCATACGCGTTGATCCAATATGACCAAGCCTTGTGTGCCAACAAATTATATTAGACTCATTAGTCAAAGAATTTGTCACAAGGAAATTTTCATTACATGAGGAATCATATATTGTACTTATTACAATAAATCCTTTGAAATACATAACCCAGAACCAATAAAGGAATTATTACAAAATAGGTCCACTTTACAATCATGAAGGAACCAACTATTACAAAGACCCATTAAATTGACCACAGTTTTAATATTCCTTTGAATATATGGAATGAAGAGAACATCATGTAGTAGGAGAGTGAGGCCGTTGTCCAAGACAAGCTTGCGAGTCCCAACGCCTTTCACTTCAACACGTGTGTTGTTTCCTACATTGATCCACTTCATTCCTTGGGTATCCGGTGATACTCCACGAAGGACCGTCTGTCCTTTGCTATGTGGTCGGTGGCACCTGAATCAATTATCCAAAAATGGATTAGATTCCACAAGAAATAGTGGACTAGAAACACATATGTAACTAGTATTACAAGTTACCTCGTCACTTCCACTCGTACACGAACGAGCATAGTGACCGAGCTTGTTGCACTTGAAGCACTTGATCCTTTTCAAGTCTTTCTTCTTGTGCCATTTCTTGTGCCCACCCTTATGTTTGGGTTCCTTGGTAGACTCAGGTTGCTTATTACGTTCATTAGAAGACTTCGAACGATCTTTACGTTTCTTTCCCCCGTGTGAGGAACTAGCAACCATGTGCACTTCTGCACCTGGCTTGGTAGTCGCAAGCCGCTCTTCCTCTAATTCGAGGTGCTTGGAAACATCGTTGAAGGTCTTGATGCTCTCATTATGAGTGAGATGCATCTTCATCTGATCCCACCCATTTGGTAGGGAACGTATGACTGCTTGGATATGTTGCTCATCCGTGAGCACATGACCTGCGTCCTTTAACTCTGATATAAGGTTCGCCATATGTCGCAGATGTTTCCCCATGGAATGATCTGGACGTTTCTTATATGTATCGAACTTTATAGTTAAGGCGCGAAGTTTGGACACCGATGTGCCACCGAACTTCTCCTCTAGCTTGGACCATATGTCCATGGCTAGGTCATGTTCTCGGAAGATGCGCATTATGTCATTAGCCATACTGCTTAATAACGTAATGCGCGCTATCTTATTCTTCCGAGACCAAGCATCAAAAAGTTTCCTTGTCTCTTCGGTGTTGGGCCGTAGTGCCCAACTCGGGTTCAATCATTACGTTCTTTAGAGTTTCGAGCACTTCTTGCTCCTCTAAAACGTATTGTATCTTAATGGACCAAAGTTTGTAATTATCGCTGTTGAGTTTTTCACCTTTGTTTAACTCAGCGACGATATTCTTTGAAGCGGAAGACATTTTACTTTTAAAATGCTGCAAAAGACACAAAACCGAAGGTTCGATCAAAAAACATTGCATAAAAAATTCTTAAAATATAACTCCCACTTGAAATGATAATAGAATATCCCATTTGGATAGTTCTAAAATTCAAAACCCACTTGGAATTATATTATATTTGATAAGTTACTTTCGAAAAATATTGAAGATGTTGTTCTAGAATCGAAAAGGTCTCTTCGATTCCAATCACCATCTAGAACAACCTTCAATATTCCCCCATCACTTATCAAACAATAGTACTTTTATAGTACTAGCAGCGGAAAATGAGTATTTGATAAGTTACTTTCGAAAAATATTGAAGATGTTACTCTAGAATCGGAAAGGTCACTATGTTTCCAATCACCATCTAGAGTAACTTTCAATATTTCTCCCTCACTTTATCAAATGTTAGTACTCTTATAGTACTTTGCAGCGGAAAAGCGTTTTTGAAAAACGTATTTTTCAAAAATTTAAAATACATTGGCTAATCTCCGTAGAGTAGAGCACAATGACTTGGCTAATCTCTCATGAAGTAGAGCTCTAAGGCTAATCTTCAAGGAGTAGAGCACAATTTCATAAGTACATTGGCTAATCTCCGTAGAGTAGAGCACAATGACTTGGCTAATCTCGCATGAAGTAGAGCACTATGGCTAGTCTTCAAGGAGTAGAGCCCAATGAAAAACTTCATTAAAACGTTAGTCCCGTATAAACTAGTCGGTACTGTGGTTAGCCCCGTATGGGCTAATCGACACATTCGAGTTTGACCAATGCCCTTTGTCACCCCGTATGGGTCAGTAGGCAAGTTTGCAATCGACACAGGCCTTCTGCCAGATTGGTCGACCAAAAACACAAAATTGGTCGACCAATTTTTCAGACTGCAACTTCTTCCTGGCCAGGGCCTCTGCCCTGGCCGGTGCTTGGCCAAGGGCCGGCCAGGGCCTCTGCCAGAGGCCCTGGCCGGCCAGGGGCCCTGGCCCCCTCGGCCAGGGCCGGCCAGGCCCTGGCCTCTGCCAGGGCCGGCCGGCCAGGCCACTGGCCGGGGCCAGGGCTCCTGCCCTGGCCTCGGCCAGGCCCTGGCCTGAGGCCAGGGCGCCGCCCTGGCCTCTGCCAGGGCGGCCTGGCCGCTGGCCGGGGCCAGGGCTCCTGCCCTGGCCTCGGCCAGGCCCTGGCCTGAGGCCAGGGCGCCGCCCTGGCCTCTGCCAGGCCCTGGCCTGAGGCCAGGGCGCCGGCCCTGGCCACTGCCAGGGCCGGCCTGGCCCTGGCAATGGCCAGGGCGCCGGCCCTGGCCACTGCCAGGGCTGGCAGGCCGGCCAGGGCCGGCCCTGGCCACTGCCAGGGCCGGCCTGGCCGGCAGGCCTTGGCCAAGGCCGGCCACTGGCCGGCAGGCCATGGCTTGGCCATGGCCGGTCATGGCCAAGGCCATTCGGCGTTGGCCGGCCATGGCCCTTTTGGCCATGGCCGGCCACCCCCTTTGAATGGGGTTGCCGCACTTATTCCTCCCCCTTGATGGGGTGGTCGCCGGTGGTTATTGGCCGTAGCCAACCCCCTCCGCTTGAGGAGAGGGGGTGCATGGCCTTCATAACCCATTTGTCCATGGTGCACATGCACCAAATTTCCTCTTACCCGATGGAAGTAACTACCATCATCTTCCTCGATGAAGCACCCGTTCGTCGATGAAGCACCCGTTCGTCGAGAAATTAGTTATTTCCTAATGGCCGTGTGCCAAAAATGAAAAATAACACACTACGTGAACGGTCGGTTCTTCCCGTCACGGAGAGTTCCTACCATATCCGTAATGATAGGAGACCCTAACGTGAAAAGAACAACCGCTGCGTTCTCTCCGTCACGAAGCGTTCCTACTATATCCGTAATAGTAGGAGACCCATTCGTGAAAAAGACAACGACTCGTTCATAGTTTCGACGGGGCGGTGGTTTGACCGGGGCGAACCCATATTGCTCTGATACCAATGAAGGATCCTGCCAAAACAGAGTTAGGATCGATAATATGAAGTTTAGACTTACGCTTGCGTACGCTGCACGGTAGTCTACGAACTTCGCCTTCGGATTCGCCACGACAGATCGAGTCTACTCACGAACGGAGTAAGGCTACTATCCACAATCTAAATCTCTATTTTAGATTAAGAACTTGGATGGAGGGAGAGGAAATATTTCTGCAGAGCTTCGCTATGAAGAAGATGCATGCATGAATTTCATGCAAAATGTGTAAGGAAAATGGCTACCCTTGGGTCTTATTTATAGCCCCCAAGGTAGTTATTTTAGGGTAAGTTGTTCCTTTGGAACAACTTAATTAAGGTGTACCATGATGCATGGCACATTATAAGCTTAAGTTGTACCATATGCATGGTACAACATAAGCTTAAGATATTCCCCCTTTATTAGCAATATGTCGCATGCATTTATGCATATATAATGCGACTTTCCCACTCATACAGAGATCCTCTCCGCAAGGGAACAGATTCCCTTTGCACATGACTTCGTGTGCGCGACGTTCGATGTCCGTATTCCCTCGTACATCCCCCACAAGGGTGTACAAACGTCTTCCATATCCAACAGATTGCAATCTTGATCCTCAAGGAACCCTTTCCCTGGATTCTCTATCACAGTCTAGTTCATTAGAAAATCTTAGTACTAAGCGTTCCTAATCTTTAGTAGACCCAATAAATATACCCGATTTTTATCTTTCCTAATCATTACACTTCCATGATAATGACCGTAGAACCCCACCGTAGCTGATTCACTAAGTTATCTCCTAGTCGTATTTACATTTTGATCATTCAATTCTATTCCTTGCCCTCGATTCACGTGATCCCCTCATGTCAGCCATCATTAACCTTTTGAGTCTTCCCCTGGCATATTCTGATACTTATTTGATTCATGCTGGCTACTTTAAGAACCACAATGATGACATTACAGTCCAGATTATTTTAAAAGTACTTTCGATATCCCTTTTATTGAATTCCTCGCCCAGTTTAATTTCTTTGAAAACCTTTAGTATATACCTAAAGTCTCTACCATTCAGTTGATGTAAGCTCAATCTTGATTATGAAGCTCTCTTGATAAAATCGGTAGTTATTATCTCGTAACGATTCCCTAACCTATGTCTTCTGTAATTCTATTTCACATAATCTTGTATGGTTACTCTACTTCCTCCATATAACGAGCTTCATTTTTTTAAAACCTTATTTCTATTTCGAAAATTCAATAAATCTTTCCTTCCTTACTATACTGCTAAACTTATTTCAAACAACTTATTGTACGTACTTTTAAATATTTTCCTATGCTAAATAGAACTCCAACTTTTTAAGTGTGTCAGTTTTATATTCATCGTATTCATACTTCAAATTTTGTGTACAAATCTATGTCCATTTGCAAAACAATCACTGCTTCACTATACTCATTACTTACTTCGTCTAATATTTATTCCGTGTTTTAACTTATACTACCTACTCGCTATTCTTATATATTTTATAAGGATATTATTATATTTGCACGTATCTTTCATTCTCCCACTTAATTATTCATAACGATTTTTTATGCCACCTAACCAAGCTAACTCCTTACCCAAGCCTCATCTAGAATCGTTCATCGATCACAATCTTGATTCGTTGCATCATTCAACCATGAATCCTACACTATTGCATAGTTACCACATTAGAGCTTGCCAATTGCCTAGGTCAACTTTAGTATAAGTATAGTGTGTCCATTAATATAAATTGTGATGTTGTGGTGGTGCATGTATATAGGTAGTATGTGTGGACCCGTGTTTGTAAAACTCGGTGTCCCACTCAGGTATGAATGGGCACCCTCTTGGCATGTTAGTGTGGTGGTCTATTGTGTTGTATGTGCATGTACAGCAATATGTGATATATATATGTATAGTTGAGTGTAGAGTAGTAAGTGTTATATTCATACCTATGTGCGTGAATAGATATATCACTATAGGAATATCTGTGCGTATTAAATTGGTATTGACTATCTACTAGGGGTGTATGTACTTTAGATGGACTTGTTTACGTTTGTAATTGTATGCTAGTACATCAATGTATAAGTTAAGTGTAATAATGATAAGTGTACTTATAGATGAGTGCTCATGTGTGGATAAGTATGTGCTTAGTTATAGGTATATATACATATTGAATGAATAGGCGTGTTTTACGTATAATAATAGGATTATAATATTGTATTACCCCCTACGGGATGATGTATGTCCGTGTGTATACAATACTAGACTGGTAGATAAATGCAACAAGAGGTTTGAGGGCTGGTCTTCTTCACAGCTTTATATTGGCGGTAGAATAGAGTTGGTGCGTGATCAGTCCATATTTTACACCTTTTTTCTGCATGTTTTCATGACGTTTCAATCGCCCATATTGCGGTTTTCATGATTATTCGACGATATTGCGATGCTTTTCATTATTTCTTGTTTTTGTCGTATTTCAGGAAATATGGAGCGATTTGGAGCGAAAATAAGATCAAAGGATTTTCACGCACTTTGGAGTGTCACCCATGGCCTATTGGAGGACTTATCAGCGATAGAGGATGAGCGGAAGAAGAAGGAATTTCATAGGATCGACGAGGAGGCAAATAGGAGAAGAAAGGAGCTCAGGAGCACCTCACTCGGCCGAGCAAGACTGCTCATTCGGCCACGTGAAGGATCACCCTCGCCCGAGTGAAACGGATACACACTGAAGATTTTCCACGTTTCCTCGGCCGAGTAAGGAAGTCCACTCGGCTGAGTAAGAAAGCTCACTCGCCCGAGTGGTACAGAGAATTCGTCC
>CM061140.1:49851786-50058811 GCA_030789695.1 Scilla litardierei | reverse complement strand
GTCTAAACCTTGTCCTATCATCGCATTTAATGGTTCATACCATAAATGCATCTATATTTGCTTTGTCACATCCTAGGTGTTGTCTTGATTGTAGTTGTTTCAAACTTATATCCTTTCAATTCTGAAGTTTCGTTCCTCTATATGTCTCTTGCTTTCTTCATGTTGTGATATCACTTTCATGAATCGTCTATCAGGCATTTCCTCGATCATTACCTAACTTAAGAAATTCCGAGGATAGAATTTTAATAAGGTGGGTAGGATGTAACATCATGTTTCTATATATACGTAGTTCGTATGTATTTCAATATTTGTCTTACGATCTTCCATAACTCGTACTATATTTATATACGTATCTGTATTTCATACGTATTTTAATTAGGTACATTTTAACCAATTAAATTATATGATTATATATATATATATATATTTTTTTTTTGCAATGTAAGTTAGCTTCTATATTAGATAGCAAAAAATGGTACAAAGTGGTTAGTCAATGAATTCAGGTCTCCATGGCTAGGGGATATGACACAGGCGTCGTCACCCTAGACCAAGGAGTCTATACTCATGGACAGCACCACAAAAAAACCGAAAATTACAAGGTACACAGTAATATACAGCAGCCTTCTGATAGCCGCAGTAGGCCTAAGCACCCAGAGGTCAAGTGGACCAATGATCCAAAGGAGATACAATCAGCAGAAGCCTAAAGCCCAGTGCTATGCATTAAATCCCCATTTGCCGAAAAGCTCCCGAAGTCATGAAACACAAGCCTCGCAGTAAACACAGTCTAGGGGCAAGCCAATGCCCATTGATCAGATGTGAAGAACGCCAGCACTCCTTTATAAATTCGGCATAGGGCAGTCACAGCAATTGCCAAATCAGCAATAGCCAAGCACCATATAACCCAGTATATAAGAATTCATCATAGCACCAAAAAAGTCCTGTAACAGTCACAGTACGCAGTCCACACCAAAAATCATTTAGAATCCCACCATATCACCCAGCATCCCGTATATCCCAATTGTCCAAAGCTGGACTTGACGCGCCGTCAGCAACATCCAAATCCCGAAGAGCAATACGAACGTCTGCGGAGATATCATCAAAAAGGGCAGTCTTGGCCTTTTTTTTGTTTTCGAATACCCTTCTATTGCGCTCCCGCCACAGGTGCCAAACTACGGCCCCAAGCACAGTTTTGGCAAGCAATTCCACAGCGCCTTTCTTCACAAATTTAGCCAAATAGTAGGTCCCAATAATAGGCAGTGAAAGTACTGCTGGGCCATTCACCCCAAGCTTGAGAAGGGCTCTACGCATGATATAGTTAGAGTATGGACATTCAAAGAAAATATGATTCACGGTCTCTGGGTTGTCGGAGGTGCACAGCTCACAGGAATTTGAACCAAGAGAACACCATTTTTCCATACGTACCTTGGTAAGGAGTTTGTCTTTGAATGCACGAAGAAGCGTGATAGCCATTTTGGGGATGCATTTGTTATGCCATATAATAGGGTAGAAGGGGAATGGGATACCTTTGTTGCGCACAATGTCCCAAGCATCCCTGAATTTAAAGTCCGTTCCCTGCTTCCATTCCCAGGAGTCAACACCCACTGTCAGTGTAACCTGTCGCAGCAACGGTTGGACTAAATCAATTTCCTCGGCATCAATCCAAGTAGAACCATCCCAATAGTCACTTACTCGCCTTCTACCTGCTCCATAGGGAATATCATATAAGTTTTTGAGTGGACCACAGGGGAGCCAATTGTCATGCCAGAAGAGGGTATCGGTCCCATCTCTCACTGTCCTCTTAATAATTTTCTGCGAAAGATTTCTACAATGAAGGAGGAATTTCCATGTTCCCGAATGTGAGACATTCCCTTCAGCTTCAAAGAATGTATCGGCTTCCTTATACTTATCCCGCATATACTGGCCCCAAAGCCCTCTAGATTTCAGTAATCTCCAAGTAAGCTTAACCCCTGCAGCAAGGTTCAGGTCAGAAATCAACCTTAAACCTATTCCACCCTCCTCCTTTGGCCTACAAGAGTCACCCCAGGCCCAACTTTTTGTCGTGCCCCAAATAAACTTTCTACACATAGACGTAAGTGATCTCAAGACTGTGGTTGGAACTCTATATACTTGCACCCAAAAATTAATCATGCCATAAATAACACTTCTTACCAGCTCAATCCAACCAGCAATGGATAACAGGGAGGAAGACCATCCACTCAGCCGTTTCCTACACTTGTCAATTAGACGATTATACAAATGAGTTTTGGGATATTTGGATGACAAAGGAAGCCCCAAGTAAGTAGTGATAGTGTTAGCATGTTTGGACCCCAAATAAGCTGCCAGCTCACCAGGATTTTTAACTCCTTTGCTAAACATAGATATACACTTGCCCCAGTTGATCTCCAGACCTGTGTAGTTCCTGAACTCCTCCAAAACATTCTTGAGTCCACAAAAAGATTTACGGTGCGCACGACAGAAAACCAGCAGGTCATCAGCAAATAACAGATGTGATATAGATCCAGATCGCCTCATAGGTTGGATGGTACCTTTAGTAAAAGCCTTAGCAAGAAGGAGTGAGAAGGTTTCCATGATAATGACAAACAGATAGGGTGAAAGAGGGCCCCCTTGTCTGATCCCCCTGTTTCCCCCAAAAAATCCCACAGGTGAGCCATTGACCATGACAGAGAAAGAGGCCGAAGACAGGCATTCCTTGATCCAGCCAATGAACTTAAAACCAAATCCCATCTGATGCAGAATGAAATACACAAACTCCCTGTTCACGCTGTCAAAAGCCTTTCTGAGGTCAAGTTTCAAACATGCCCTGGACCCCATAGGATTGCTGAAGTCTCTAATCTGCTCATGGGCTAGCAAGGTACAGTCAGATAGCAATCTCCACTGCAGGAAAGCTGATTGATTTGGAGATATTAAGTCATGAATAATTCGCCTTAACCTGTTGCAAATAACCTTGCTAATAATCTTATAAATTACATTGCAGCAGGCTATTGGTCTGTAATCACCCAGTGAAGATGCATTAGAACTTTTGGGGACAAGTGTTAGAAACGTGTGATTGACCTGGCGAAGCAGGGAACTCGATTTGAAAAAGGATTGGACCGCATCAACTACATCAGGACCAATCCTCTACCAATTGTGTTGGAAGAAAAAGCCATTGAACCCATCTGGTCCAGGCGATTTAGATGGGCCTATCTGAAATACTGCCTCTTTAATCTCATCTGCACTAATTCTTCTTTCAAGCCACCTGGAAGTTTCAGGCTTGATCTTCTTTTTGGGAACAAGCTTAGGGAAAACATTCCAATAACTGTTTTGATTGTATAAGCACTCATAGTAATTAACAGCCTCAAATTTAATGTCATCGTAGGTTTTACACTGAACCCCATTCTCATCCACCAAGTGCATAAGATTATTTCTACTTTGCCTAGATCTCATAGCATTGTAGAAGAAATTTGTATTTCTGTCACCCAGGTCCAACCAGTCCTGCCTACTTTTCTGACGGAACATCTCCTCTTCCATCCCAATCAGATTAGCAAGTTCATTAGATAAAGTATGTTCCCTCTCCTGAAGCAGAGGATCATAGTGAATACCATTCTGGTTCCTTAAGGCTGCTAGCTTTTTTTTGCAGATAAGTACATGATCACTAGCTAGGTGCTCCTTTGCCCAACATTTCAAAGCCAATTTCACCCGCCTCAGTTTCCTAGTTAGACAGAACATAGGAGTTCCTCTAAAACTTTGGTGCCAGTTTAAATCCATAATGTCATTGTACCCTGGCAAGTTAATCCAGTGATTGAAAAATTTGAACGGTTTTGGGTCAGAATGTACCTTAGGGTGAAGATAGACGATCATAGGGGAGTGATCGCTAGTTTGAGGGTCCAAGTAATCAAAAAAAGAGTCCGGGAGCTTGTTGACCCAAGCTCCGTTGCAAAGGACCCTATCCAGCTGAGCTGCAATACGACCCATTCCCGTACGATTATTACACCAACTGAGGCGAGATCCGGTACTTTTAAGAGTCTGAAGCCGACAGTCAGTTAAGCAGTTGTTGAATTCATAGAGCTTGCTAGCCTCCACTCTGCGCCCCCCAATCTTATCTTTAGCATATAAGATACAATTAAAATCTCCGCCTACAATCCAAGCCTCATTACTCAAATTTGCTGCATCCCCCTTCAACTGCTCCCATAAATCCTTCCTTTCAGACACGATATTGCTTCCATACACAGCAGAGATCACCGAGGCAAAACCCCCTACATTTTCACATCGAATAGTAATGTGTTGAGCTGAAGCAGAGATGACATTCCCCTTCCAAACACTAGGATCCAGACCCATAAGAATACGCCCACCACGATGGAGATGGAAGTTGTCAAAAGTATTCCAGCCCTTTGGGATGCAAGATTTTGTTTTGATGCTAGCAGAGTTTAATTTAGTCTCCAGCAGGATAATTGCCGATGGATTTATATTCTTTATCCTATCTCTGAGGTCCCTACGCCTCACAACATTATTCAGCCCACGAGTATTCCAAATCAAGACAGACATTGAGTAAAAGTGAAAGGGGTCAGATGAGGCACCTACTTCAGCCTGCTACTACGCCGAGTGGCCGTTCCTGACCGAGAGACTTGTGCTTTCCCTTTTGATATATATATATATATATATGATTTTTTTGAATTCAAATTCAAATCTCTTTCCATATACTCCTAGGAGACTTTTACCCTACTATAATGACAATAAATCCACACTCTTAATTTCAATTGTATTTCTGGTTCTTTCTTTTCTTTCCCTAACACTAAACCCTCCCATTTTTACACAAAAACCCTAAACCCAGCTCCACTCCGGCCACCTCTCCCATCGTCCACCACCTCCACATCGACAAACCCCACGCCTCAACCCCGATCTGCCACCCACGCCCCCACCCCTCATGGCACTGCCGCTACAGCCCCTTTCCGCACCCACCCAGTCAGCCTCAGCCTCCCTTCCACGGCTAGCGCCCCTCCAACGATCGCCACACAACCAAGCTCGACCCCGACCTGCTTCTTTTCTCCACTCCACCACCGTCCAGCCCCTAGCCGACACCAGTTTCTCTGACCAAGCCCACAACACCGACATTCGACTCCTCCTCTGACCAAGCCCGCAACAACCCCACATCACCACCCCTCCGACAACCTGCAACAACCCGAAGCCCCTCCTTCTTCCCCGTGAGCCACCGCACCACGCCGTCCTGACCCACAGCCTCGTCGCCACCCTCCACCCGCCTTTGCTCGATGACCTAGCCTCGCTGGCGACCTCGCCTGTAGTGACAGCCGCACACCCAGTCGCCGCACCATCGCCGACGCCACCTACTCCCCTCACTCCGACGACGCCATGCGCCTCAGCCACTCCCCGTAGTCGCCACCGTCTCAAACCTGCAAGAGCACGCAAGCCCCCAAACATGTAATTTTTTAAAACAGCATGTTAGTATTATAAATGATGATTAGTATATTATATTAGTTTAGTAATATTAGTTTTACAATATTAGTTCTGTTAATATTAATTCGGTTAATATATATATTAGTTAATATGTATATGTTAATAACAGTAAGTTTTGCTTATATATATATATATATATATATATATATATATATATATATATATATATATATATATATGAGAATAATGGATATCATACGCCATATGAGAGGGTGTCTCATATGCCCTCTCACATAAAAGGGGCAAGTACGAGCCCACATGGGCTTGTACTTGTTGTACTTGACCCCCTTTATGTTAGAGGGAATATGAGACACCCTCTCATATGGCGTATGATACACATTAATACACACACACACACACATAAGGTTTACTAATAACCGTAAGTTAGTTATAGAATATAAATGATGTAAAATATAAGTTTTAGTATATAACAATACATTATATATAATCATATATAGGTTAGTTATAATGGTAATTAATTAGTTAAAATTTTTCGTTTGATATCAAATCCGTGATGCAGATAAACCTCGCATCTCGTTGCGACCACCTGGACACCAAAATCGCATCGACCAGGCAAGTATTTATCATCTGCAAATTTAAAGATATAATCAAATGTTGCTGAAACTATTAATAATAACAAATCATGTTGATTAATAATTTTTGGAGCAATCCAATTGACCTTTTGATATGGTTCATTTATACGTTTGCGTTCACCCCCCAAAGTTGTTAATTATGATGTCCATAGTATAATGGAAGATATCAATTGTTTCTGTCATCGTTGGATGCCTTACCATTAATTGTGTCTCTTATCTACGAATTGATGAAATGTGATATTGGGCCTTCAGGGCATTTACGGAATACTGGGCCCTCGGGGCATACATTGAACTATACGGACACACAACGACACTTTTTGTGTGGGGTAGTCCATTGTAATAGAGGTCGGAGTGTTGGATTTCACCGCACAGATAAATTTGACCGTCGCCCGAATGGGGACGGTAAGTACAGAGCCACAGGTAGCTTTCGTTGGTTTGAGTGTAATTGTAGTTTCTTCCGCCCTCGGACATTGTGCTTGTCACTAGATTAATTGATTGATTGGCACTCTCCTTACTTTCTGTGATTGCTAACATAAATTGTGTAAACTGTTAACTACACTTTGCCATGCTCACCACACATTGCCATACTCTTTGCACTTTACTCTGTACACTACACTTTACCATGGGCAGGCGACTGTGAAACAAACACCGGTCGTTTGGACGAAACTTGCATAGCTTGCCAAACACCAAGTGTCAAGACAAGGATCGATAGACGACTGTAAAAGCATTCACAAGCGCCTATGCCATGGGAAGGCGACTATAAAACTAACACCAACCGTCTGGCTGAATATTGCATAGCTTGCCAAACACCAATTGTCAGGGCAAGGATCGACTGGCGACTTTAAAAGCATTCACAGGCGCCTGTGCCACGGTCAGGCGACTGTGAAAGTAACATCAGTCGTTTGACCAAAAGATGACAAGTTAGATATATTTAGGCAAAAGAGAGACATGCGACTGACTAATAAGTCACAGTTACAGGGGCATGTACTTTGTACAATAGTCACATGATGAAAGTTATAACAGAAAGCCCAAAAACCTAGTGACAAAGTTTGTGTAAAACAGTCGACTGTAGAACAAATCACAGGCGACTGTTTGGAGACAAGCGCCTGTCAAAAGTTCAGCAGTTACCTGTTGAAAGTCCAAAATGCACATGCTAGAGAATAATGAATTGGAGGCCAAGGAAATGAGTTCTAATGATTTCCTAGGACAGAAATAAAGATGTGTGTGTGCTCCAACATAATTCTACTTCTAAGCTACATACTAGAAGAGAATTAAAAGATTACATCTTGTATTTGCCTCTCTCTTCTTTCTATTGAATGAGCTTGAAGTCTTCTAGGATCTTCAATCATCATCTTCGATCATCCAATCCACTTTACAAGCATTGATTGATCCTTCAGTGACATCCATTTCTAATTGATCTTTATGATATGATTAGGCAATGGATTAACTGCAAGTAGGGGATTAGTCACAAGTATTTATGTTTGCTCATCATCAAAACCAAGTAGGGAGAAGTCCAATACTCAACATTCTCTCCCTTTTGGTGATGACAAACAAACGTAAACAAAAAGATAATTAATTGTGCTTAACGAGTACTTACTCCCCTACATAGATGCCAATCAAGTTAGTTAATTTAAGTAAGGGCATCTATTGATCAATTGAAGCAAACATGTAAGATATGCATGAATGAAATGATTTCAATACTAAAAATTTAGGATTTTAGAATCCAAGTTCATTATATCTTACTCCCCCCTAAATCTAAGGTAACTTCAATTTTAGATTCACGTTAAGATTATACTTTGCATAAAATTGTAATTTGTTTATTTCTCTACCCCTATGGCATTATCTATAAAGAGGGAGTAGAAAAACAACAACAATAGTGCTAAATAAGTACTAAAACAATCATGAGATTCTAAAGAATATGATATATATTCAATGTGATATCACAATAAAATCGAGAAACACACGAATGTGCATCACAATGCTATATATTAAATACTCATCAACGAAAGAAATTTTAGTTGATTAAAGGAATAAGAATCCAATATCAACATTACATAGGCAAGAAAATGTCTCACATCGCATCATGTATATAATAGAGCACACAGAGAGACACAATTGCACACCATATACAAAATGATCACAAGAGTTAAAATTGAGACACAATGTGAAACAACATATGATAAAGTAAAACATCATTATATATATATATATATATATATATATATATAAAATAATAATCAGAATTAATATATATAAAAAACGATGCGTGGGGGTTCCTTATTCTCCGGATGCGATCCGAAATTTGCGGAGGTGATAGGCTCAGGTGAAGGTGCTGCGGGTGATGGAGGTACGTCAGATCCGTGCCCTATGGTGGTCTCTCTGGCGGAGCAGGCTCTTGCGGCAAAGGGATTCAGCCTTGATCCCGGGGCAAGCGGCTCGGGCTTGTCCTTGCGAGATTCGGAGGCATCGGACTCTGGCTGGCAGGAGGTAAGAAGGAGGAGGGTCCGGTTCGATCCGGTACTTTCCTCTCAGGTGCGTGGATCTACTCAACGACGGCCTAATACATTCAAGGAGGGGCCAATTAAGCGGGCTAATTCTTTCAAGGCGAGGCCATCTGGTGAAACGCTGAAGGCTAAGGGAAAGGCCGCCTCCCCAGTGTTCGGTAAAATTCCCCTTAGGCCTAATGTTCCAATTACAATAGATACAAGTGTTGAGAAACGATCTTGTATAGATGTTTGTTCTAATCGGAGAACTTATGGGGAGGGTTTAACTATGAAACTTGTTCCTCCAAAGATTACTGATGATGGTTCCCCTCGTGCGAGGGTTACTGGAGATTTGGTTGAGCGTGGGGCTCAGCGATGGAAACATACTCTGGTGGGTTATGTGCTTGGAGACGTACCCTTCTATGGGCAGATTGTCTCCTGGATGGAGAGACTGTGGAGATTGAAGAAAAGGGTTCAGGTGTATAGCAAAGACAACGGCTTCTTCTATTTCAGATTTGAATCGCCAGACGATTGTGAGAGGATACTAAAAGGGGGGCCATGGCTCTTTGATGGTAGGTTGGTTGTGTTGAAAAAATGGAGTCTCAACCTGTGCCATGATTGTGATATCCTTACCGCCGTCCCTGTCTGGGTCCAACTCCACTGAGTGCCGTTATATATGTGGAACCGTGAGACTCTGAATATTATTACTTCAGTAGTCGGCAACCCTATATGCCTTGATCGATCAACTGCCAACCTAGAGAGGATATCCTATGCTCGATGTCTCATCGAGGTGGAAGCATCGATTCCTTTGCGGAAGAGTGTTGATGTGGAGTTAGATGGAGGGGTTATCATTAACATTGAGGCTAAGTATGAAGGAGCATCCCCTAGATGTAGCAAGTGCGTGTGCTTTGGGCACACCGATGACCAATGCCCAGTAGCTAAAGAGCAACCTTCGATCCAAGGAGAATGCGAAAATTTGAATCAAGGGGGTGTTGAGAAACTACTTAGTGCAACCACTAATGATAGAAGTGAGCTGCCGGCCGGGAGTAATGTCACTGCTAATACAACAGTTATACACAAAGGGGACAGTGCTATTGGGGGGCAAGAGTCCGGTCCTGTGCTTCCCACGGCTGATAGCGGCTTGGTGCCCAGTTGTGAGCCAATGCTGATTAATTGTGTGGAGCCTCATTTGGTTACCTCAAATGTACCGATTAGTGCTCTTCTGACTAGCGACACTTCACCTGAGGGATCCGGTTGTGCTACAGAGGGGGGGGGGGAAGCATCAGTGTTGCCATCAATTCTTGATGACAAGCTGGATGATGAAATAGATAGAGTGCCGCTTGAGCTTGCAGTAGACAATCCTGCTTGGGATGTTGAGGAGATGAGTTGTCTGAAGCTTGTAGAGGAATCCAAGAAATCAAAGAAGAAAGCTGAATCTCTTGCAGACCACAGTACGTGTCGGAGCTCCAGGATTCAGGGGAGCTCATCAAAACTTCCAGTTTCCGAATGACTGTGCTCATATGGAACGCCCGAGGGTTGAACAACCCTGTTCGTCGTAGAGATCTACGACACAGATTGACTTCTTTAAACCCCACGGTAATAATTCTTTTAGAAACAAAGCTAAAGTCTCATGTGAGTCTAAATAACTTGGGGATCCCCACTTCGTGGTCTTCTTTCAATAACTTCGACAAATCCCCGGGAGGCCGAATCTTTATGGCTTTTGATCCGGCTATCTGGAATGTAACCGTTATCTCCTCTTCAAGTCAGCATGTCATGGCATCCTTCATCAACTCGGGGGGTTTTCTTGTACCATTACTGGTGTGTATGGGCTTAAAACTATTACGGAAAGACTGGAATTATGGAAGCACTTGAAATATGATGCGGTCTCATTGAGTAATAGAGCGTGGATGATCGGAGGTGACTTTAATACGGTGCTAAAGTCAGCAGACAAGTTGGGAGGGAGAAAGGTGGAGGATAAACTCCTCCTGGATTTCAATGAATGTATTAGTTCATGCCGATTGACGGAGATCAAAAGCACGGGGGCAAATTCAGCTGGTGTAATAGACGTGAGGGAATTGGCCGTATATATGCCCGTCTGGATCGTGTATTTATTAGCGATAAATGGCTCTCTCTTCTTTCAGATTCATATATGGCGTACTTGGATCACACACTAGTGATCATTCTCCCATGTTAGTGCGGCTTCACCCTCAGGTATACTCCGATCCAAAGCCCTTCAATTTTTTTAATTATTGGTCCAAATGCCCTGGTGTATCTGAGATTATTTCTAAGAGCTGGGGATACTATGTCGCGGGTTCTCCTCTGTATTGCGTGGCTCAAAAATTGAGACGGCTGAAGCCTTCTATCAGGTCCTGGTCTAAAATGTTTCATGCTACAAAGCTTGTAAACTCTAGCCGCTCGAAGCTGGAAGCTATTAGAAATAACCCCCTGCTTCATTCCGATGTTTCTGTACAAGGCCAAGAGAATGCTATCCTTAAAGACTTAGCTAATGCTTTGAGTCTAGAAGAGGAGATGTTCCGCCAGAAAAGTAGGCAAGACTGGATGTCCCTGGGGGACCGTAATACAAATTTTTTTAATAATGCAGTGAAATCGAGAGAAAGCCATAACAATTTGCGACATTTTGTAGATGCTTTTGGAAGCCAAGATATGACATATGACGCCCTCAAGAATGAAGCTGTCGAATATTATATTGGGTTATATAATCAGAATCACTATGGGGAAACCTTCCCAACTCTCACTCCCAAGCGCATTCTTACTATGGATGCTTCCGGCTGGCTTATCAGGAGAATTTCCAATGAAGAGATCAGGAATGTTATTTTTCAGATGGGTCCAGATAAGGCTCCTGGCCCTGACGGCTTCAACGATCACTTCTTCCAGCATTATTGGCATATTGTGGGGGGGGGGATGTTTCTGTGGTTTTTAAGTCCTTTTTCACTTATGTCACTCTCTTAAGACAGCTTAACCACACCAATTTGACTCTCATCCCAAAGAACTCTAATTCTACATCTATTGGGGACTATAGGCCGATAGCCTGCTGCAATTTCTTATATAAGATCATTAGCAAAATTATTTGCAACAGGCTCAAGGTGGTGATTCATGAGCTGATCTCACCTAATCAAGCGGCATTTCTTAAAGGGAGGCTGTTAACTGATTGTACCCTTGTGGCCCACGAGCAGATAAGAGACTTCAGTAATCCTATGGGGGGAAGGGCTTGTCTGAAGCTGGATCTTAGGAAGGCCTTTGATAGCGTAAACATGGAGTTTATCCTTTACTTTCTAAGACAGATGGGATTTCCTAATGTTTTCATTGGGTGGATCAGAGAGTGTATTACTACTCCCACATTTTCTGTGATGATTAAAGGTACGTCGGTGGGCTATTTTGATGGAAACAGAGGGATCAGGCAAGGTGACCCTCTTTCTCCATTCTTGTTTGTAATTTTTATGGAAGCTTTCTCCATCCTGGTTTCTAAATCTCTTAGTAGTGGGACTCTCCAACCTATGAAACGCTATGGTACCATTTCCCACCTCTTATTTACTGATGACCTTCTAGTTTTCTGCAGAGCTACTCATAAATCATTTAGATGCATCAAGACCTTGCTAAATGATTTTAGGGATTATACTGGGCTTCATGTAAATTGGGACAAGAGTTCTGCTATATTCAGTAAGGGGACAAAGAATAAGTCTGGTCTGGCAGATTATTTGGGTATTAAGATCTCCACTACTATCACCACATATCTGGGATTGCCTTTATCATCCAAGTATCCAAAATCCCATATGTACAGTAGACTGGTGGATAAATGCAGGAAGAGACTTATGGGCTGGACGTCAAAGACGTTATCTATCTCAGGCAGGATTGAGCTTGTCAGAACTGTGATTTATGGTATGGTTGCATTTTGGATGCAAGCGTTCCGTATGCCTTTTTCGATAGTCCGGACTATTTCATCCCTTTGCAGAAGGTTTATTATGGGTCCCTCTCGTGCTTGGGCGTGGGAGGATATCTGTACCCCCAAATCTGAAGGGGGGTGGGTATCCGTTTGCTTGAGGATCTAAATGTGGCGGTGGGAGTTAGGCTCACGTGGAGATTTCTGTATTCAAATAGCCTTTGGGCGAAGCATATGAGATACAAATATGAGGAGAATGGAGGGTTCTTTGCGGCTAGAGAATTAGTGACCCATTCGGGTACATGGAAGCATATGTTGAAGTGTAGACCTGTCTCCCAATTGCTCATCAGGAGGGTTGTTAAGGATGGGCTTACTACCCTCTTTTGACATGACTTTTGGCTTGATTGTGGGCCTCTCAAAAACTTGGTCCCTATCCCTCCAGCTTCCAATATGAAGAAGGTGAATGAATACTGGATCGATGGTGCGTGGGTGGACAGTCCGGAAATTGCCCAAATCCGGTCCTATCTAGTTACTGCGGAAATCACTTACGACGCTGATCGCTGGGTCTAGGTGCCGAGAAACATTACCCCCCAGGCCGGTTTCTTCTACCATTGGAGATACTGATAATTTCAGGTTTAAAGAGGCCTGGGAGGGGGTTAGACTTCATGGTATTCCCTTCCGTTTTGAGAAGCTAGTTTGGTATCCAGGACATATTCCAAAAATGGCACTTTGCCTTCTCAGAGCCTTCAAGGGTAAGCTCTTAACGAGGGATATCATTAGCAAATGGGGTATTAACACACCTGTTGATTGTGTACTTTGTGGTGGCGGCAATGAGGAAAATTTATCCCATTTGTTCTTTCACTGTAGCTATTCCAGCTATATTCTTAAAAGGTCCTTGCTGAAGCTTAATATTCGGAATCATATTGAACCATCACTGGCAGAGGTTGGGGATTACTATTTAACGCATTTTGGAGGTAAAAATACTATGAGCAGTCTTGCAAAAACAACTCTTTCGGCCATGATTTGGCATATCTGGCGTGAACGTAATGGGAGAATTTTTGAAGATAAAAGTAAGGGGAAAACGGACCTTTTTGAGGAGATTGCTGCGGATATTAGGGTGGCTTTGAGAGACCAAGATCCTTCAGATGAAGAGGATGCATCAGTGTTTGCGAACTGGGAATTCAGAGATATGGGATGATGATTTTTTATGAGCTCACATTACATTTTCTTGTATAGATTGTTGTAGGGTGGGGTTTCCTTATTAAAGAGTGACGGCGCTTGTGCCATATCCTCTTTATAATGAAACCTTACGCCTATTATCTTGTGGTCTGTAATTATTTACACTTCAATAAAGATTGACTAACTTTCCTATATATACGTATATATATATATACGTATACGTATATATATATATACGTATACGTATATATATATATACGTATATATATATATATACACACACACACACGTATACGTATATATATATATATATATACGTATATATATATATATATACGTATATATATACACACACACACATCTATAATATAAAAGAGGGATGTTATCAAGAGAAATTGGATAAGAGAATTTGGACATGAGAAATTGGATAATAGAATTTGGATATCTATTATATAAGAGAGCGATGTTATCAAGAGAAATTGGATAAGAGAATTTGGTCATGAGAAATTGGATAAGAGAATTTGGATATCTATTATATAAGAGAGGGATGTTATTAAGAGAAATTGGATAAGAGAATTTGGACATGAGAAATTGGATAAGAGAATTTGGATATCTATTATATAATAGATGGATGCAATCAAGAGAAATTGGATAAGAGAATTTAGACATGAGAAATTGGATACGAGAATCTACTATATAAAAGAGGGATGTTATCAAGAGAAATTGGATAAGAGAAGTTGGACATAAGAAATTGGATAAGAGAATTTGGATATCTATTATATAAAAGAGGGATGTTATCAAGAGAAATTGGATAAGAGAATTTGGACATGAGAAATTGGATAAGAGAATTTGGACATCTATTATATAAAAGAGGGATGTTATCAAGAGAAATTGGATAAGAGAATTGGACATGAGAAATTTGATAAGAGAATTTGGATATCTATTATATAAAAGTGGGATGTTACCAAGAGAAATTGGCTAAGATAATTTGGACATGAGAAATTGGATAAGAGAATTTGAATATCTATTATATAAAAGAGGAATGTTATCAAGAGAAATTGGATATGGGAATATGGACATGAGAAATTGGATAAAAGAAATTGGATATCTATTATATAAAAGAGGGAAATTGGATAAGAGAAAATATAAGAGATGAGATTTTGAGGGATAAGAGAGGAGGTGTGAAATTTTGCACTTACAACCCCGGGTTTTGAATTTTTGCTCTTGGACCCTCCACACACACCCAACGACACTTTTTATTCTCCCCCTTCTGACCATTTTTTTCCAGTCCTTCGAAGATTTTGAATCTTATCCTACTAGGATAAAGCTTTGTCCTACGTGACAAGTTTGTCCTAGGTGGCAATGACAATTTTGGAGGGACTTAAATTTTGGGGGGAAACTTAAATTTCGGGGGAAATTTTAAATTTTGTGGGAAAAATTGATATTTGGGTGAACTTGAAATTGGGGGGGGGGGAATCGGCCATTAAATAAACCGTGCCCTATGGGCACGAGAATCTACTATATAAAAGAGGGATGTTATCAAGAAAAATTGGATAAGAGAATTGGACATGAGAAATTGGATAAGAGAATTTGGATATCTATTATATAAAAGAGGGATGTTATCAAGAGAAATTGGATAAGCGAATTTGGACATGAGAAATTGGATAAGAGAATTTGGATATCTATTATATAAAAGAAGGATGTTATCAAGAGAAATTGGATAAGAGAATTTGGACATGAGAAATTTCATAATAGAATTTGGATATCTATTATATAAAAGAGGGATGTTATCAAGAGAAATTGGATAAGAGAATTTGGACATGAGAAGTTGGATAAGAGAATCTATTATATAAAAGAGGGATGTTATCAAGAGAAATTGGATAAGAGAATTTGGACATAAGAAATTGGATAAGAGTTGGATATCTATTATATAAAAGAGGGATGTTATCAAGAGAAATTGGATAAGAGAATTGGACATTAGAAATTTGATAAGAGAATTTGGATATCTATGATATAAAAGAGGGATGTTATCAAGAGAAATTGGATAAGAGAATTGGACATGAGAAATTTGATAAGAGAATTTGGATATCTATAATAAAAAAGAGGGATGTTATCAAGAAAAATTGGATAAGAGAATTTGGACATGAGAAATTGGATAAGAGAATTTGGATATTTATTATATAAAAGAGGAATGTTATCAAGAGAAATTGGATATGAGAATATGGACATGAGAAATTGGATATGAGAATTTGGATATCTATTATATAAAAGAGGGAAATTGGATAAGAGAAGATATAAGAGATGAGATTATGAGGGATAAGAGAGGAGGTGGGAAATTTTGCACATACATCTCCGGTTTTTGCATTTTTACCCATGGACCCTCCACACACACCCACCAACACTTTTTATTCTCCCCCCTTCTGACCATTTTTTTCCAGTCCTTTGAAGATTTTGAATCTTATCCTACAAGGATAAAGCTTTGTCCTACGTGACAAGTTTGTCCTAGATAGCAATGACAATTTTGGAGGGACTTAAATTTTGGGTGGAAACTTAAATTTCGGGGGAAACTTGAAATTTTGTGGGAAAACTTGATATTTGGGTGAACTTGAAATTTGTGGGGGGAAAAACTCAGCCATTAAACAAACCGTGCCCTATGGGCATGGGTAATGACTAGTTTATATATACATATACATATACATATAAATATGTATATATATATATATGTATATGTATATATATGTATATGTATATATGTATATGTATATGTATATATATATATGTATATGTATATATGTATATGTATATGTATATATATGTATATGTACATATATATATATACATATACATATATATACATATACATATCCATATTATAAAAGAGGGATGTTATCAAGAGAAATTGGATAAGAGATATTGGACAAGAGAAATTGGATAAAAGATATCTATATTATAAAAGAGGGATGTTATCAAGAGAAATTGGATAAGAGAAATTGGACAAGAGAAATTGGATAAGAGATATCTATATTATAAAAGAGGGATGTTATCAAGAGAAATTGGATAAGAGATATTGGACAAGAGAAATTGGATAAGAGATATCTATATTATAAAAGAGGGATGTTATCAAGAGAAATTGGATAAGAGATATTGGACAAGAGAAATTGGATAAGAGATATCCATATTATAAAAGAGGGATGTTATCAAGAGAAATTGGACAAGAGAAATTGGATAAGAGATATCTATATTATAAAAGAGGGATGTTATCAAGAGAAATTGGATAAGAGATATTGGACAAGAAAAATTGGATAAGAGATATCTATATTATAAAAGAGGGATGTTATCAAGTGAAATTGGATAAGAAAAATTGGACAAGAGAAATTGGACAAGTGATGAGATTTTGAGTGATATCTATTATATAATGCATGACCTTTGTCCTATATGGCAGTTTTGTCCTACGTGTCTCAATTTTGTCCTACGTATCTTAAAAATTATGACTAGGATAATCTACTCACACACAATTATTTAAAACTGAGTTTTGAAAAAAAACGGTTCTAACTTTGGATCCTACGACTGTTTTGAAAAGGAACGGTTCTAAAAAATAAAAACCTGTTGTCTTCAATTCCCGTGCCCTCATTTACAAGTTCTCAACAATTCCCAACAACAACCTGTTGTCTTCAATTCCCACTAACAAACTGTTCTCTTCATCCTTCAACCTTCATCCCACAAACGTAACTCATCTGCGACGTCCTCGATTCAAGACGTC
This sequence comes from Scilla litardierei, assembly GCA_030789695.1. Lineage (NCBI taxonomy): Eukaryota > Viridiplantae > Streptophyta > Magnoliopsida > Asparagales > Asparagaceae > Scilla > Scilla litardierei. Next base: position 50,041,429 of record CM061140.1, on the reverse strand, counting down.
CTCTGGTACTCTCCTCTCTGTCTCTCTCTCTCTCACAATTTCATTCATTAATTTCTGATCCCTATGGTTTCGGTTAATTTTTGACATGTTTTGGTTAATTTTTGACATTTGAAATCAATGTTTGGCATTTGTTTTTCATGTTCGAAATCAACGCTTTTTTAAAGTAACTGACCTTTTGAGTGTTTGGGTTTCATGTTTTGGCATTTGTCTGTTTAGGTGAATTACTCTACATTTTTTTGGGTAGAGGAAATGTCATTTTTATGTAGTTCCCCAGTAGTTCCCCAGTTAATTTCATTCTTAAAGTTACTGGCCTTATTAAGGACCGTGCCAATGAATTATTTGAAACTTTTTACCAGTTTAGCATTAATTTAATAAGCACCAGTTCAACATTAATTAATTTAATAAGCACTTTATTTATGATGGTTCCTCAGCATTAATTTAATTATTTGAATCATTTATGATGGTCCTCATTGAATTATTCACTGTGTTGATTTGCATGGTCCTCATTTAATAATGCTAATGAAAGGTGCCCTTTGATTACCTGTTTAGCATTATTCGTTTAGGACCGTGCAAATGAACACGATCCAATTATTTTTTTAGGATTAGCCCAGGTGAACACGGTCTAATTTGTTAAACAGTTTAGCATTATCATTATCATTATCATTATAATAAACTGTTTAGGATTAGCAGCTTACCATTATCATTATCATTATGACTGTGCATGGGTTACCCTATCTAAAGTACACAGACTTCGACAAATTGAGTTTCAATAGGCAGATTGAGTTTCAAATTTTTGATGATTGAGTTCCAAAGGGCACTTTTCATTTAACTGATTGAGTTTCAACTGATTTTGTTCCAAAGTGAACTGTTCCAAAGGGATTAAAATCAACTAAACATAAAAAATTTCCATTTCATGTCAACTAAACATAAAAATGGACAAAAAACTTCTTGCTGGAGGTTATTTTTAATTGATAGAGATTGTGACAGACTGCTCACACTTATATCCAGATTAGACATGCAACCAAGAACAAAAATAATTCAACAAGCTTGATGCCTAAGAGGACACAATTCTTTCCAATTCTAATTGGGAGTTGTGAGTGGGGATATCACTCAATTTTTTTTATTGTGAGTTGTGCGTGGGGATTTCACATTATTCTAATTCTAATTGATGCCAAACATGCCACGATTTGATATCGCTCAATTAAGAGGACACACGCTTAATTGATATAATTTCTTTCCAATCCTGTTTTAATGGTAGTTTACAGTAAACGTTGGGCGGAAACATACAGATAGCAACACAATTCCCTAAGGTTAGATTTTCTTTGATATGGTTGTATAAGAAAGATAACAAGCTACCTTTCTGAATGCCAAAAATAATGATCTCCCATTTGAAAAAAATGTCTTAATTGGAGGAATAAAAATGCATTTGGGAGATGATTATCATGTCACCATTTCACCCGTGCACTGACTGTCCTCCTCGGTTTCGCACTCGGGAGACGACCTTCGCCGTGCCCTATGGGCACGGGTTATGACTAGTATATATATATAACACAAAGTTACTTGGAGTTCAGCAAACAAAATCAACTCCATATACATCATCATTCAACAAAAAGTTACTCTTCCATACAACCAAAAGTATACCAGGAGAACAAAAAGAAACTAACTCCTAATACTATAGAAGATAACAACACGCATATATATGAGACCAATATCTATAAAAGGTGCTACAAGCACAAAAAACAACATCCAGAGCTATATACATACAACCATGGACTCAAACCCTAACAAAAACTAATCCTAAGGTGAGTCCGTCTCCAAAACACCATCAATCAATATGGATCACCGTGGGATCTGAAGGACGACCTGAGTAGCGAAACATCAAACGAGCAGTTCGTCGAAGAGGATGCACATGAGCCTTCCTCTTGGATGACGATGCAACGCCATGCGCAGCAGGTGCAAAGGGTTGATTGGACTCAGCAGCAACATGCACATGAGGCTGAATGGTAATGATAGGAGGAGACAAGGTGACCTTAGCGGGAGGGGCCTGAGTGTCACCAGTAGGATGAGGAACAATAGTGGGTGTAGGAAGAACGGCAGAATGATGGACTTCCTCAAATGGTGGTAACATAGCCTGAAGGGAGGCTGGAACAGGAAAGCCTTGATATACAAACGACTTGAAGTACAGCTCTGATCGCATCGGGATGTACGCCCAAAACAATGTAGTTTTACCGCAAGCGCATGCTTAAGTGGTGAGCGGGTATCGAATCACGGGAAGGAACTATTGGTATCTATATTAATTACTTGGCGGAGGTGAAACGATGATCAAGAAACGTTGGTGTTACAGTCATGTAAAGTATTGTTTATGAATTCAATTAATAAAAATGTTTAGGGCTGGAAAATTCCCACTATAGATCTCAAGCATCAATGTGAAATATGAATCTCCATATCACTACTCTTGGTTTAAAGTGAAATTGTCGTAACTAGGTTGTGAACCAACGCACGCTCTCGTGCTACGAAAGTCTATAGAAACTTAAACTAGAGACTTGCTCTCGCGCAAGCCTAGTTCAGACCATTAGCATTAAGATCAACAATATTGTTCAATTTCAACTCAAGCTCGCTCTCACGCAACGTGAGTTCGAATCTAGATCGTGATGGTTCATATTCGTTTTACCGTCGTACAAACGAATATAATTATAGAAATATAATAAAGATGATAGCTTTGGTCGCTCTTGCGTACCAATTCTAGGTAATCTCGATTATAGATCTAAATCGAATATCAAGGGCTTCCCATAGATCAAGATCATCTCTTGAGCTCTCAAGATTCAAAGGAAATCCTTAGCTATCCATAGTAAATAGATCACAATCTAACCTATTTACAAGTTTAGCAACATGGGTCTTCATTAGATTTCACATATCAAACCCTAGATCCATAGGGTTCATCCCTTTGCACTAGAGCAAGGAGATTACTCATGATTCATCATAGAAAAAGCAATAGAATTGAGAAGTGCATGAGAATTCATCATAGGAATGAGATCCAAATAGAAATTTAGCATAAAACAAGAACTTGTCAAAGTTTAGACAAACCAATGATGTTAAAGCTCCAAACAATAAGAAATTTAAGATCTTGCACTTCAATCCTCTCACGAAAATAAGATATAACAAATGTATTTTTTCCTAAGAACTATAGCTATGTCGTCTCTCTTTGAAGGCTCTTAAAACTAGCTATTTATACTAACTAAAAACGTCCAAAAAATCCTACAGAAATACCCCCAGACGGCTGGAAAAAACCTATATCGAAATTGAGTCAGCAGCACACTCGGCCGAGTGAAAATGTCACTCGGTCGAGTAGCTCTTTTGTGGAAAATCTGGGAAAATCGGCCTTCTGTAATATTCAGGCCACTCGGTCGAGTGGTCAGCTCACTCGGTCGAGTGAGCTTCTCACTCGGTCGAGTGGAGTCTTCGACAGAACTCTCCAAAATCGCTGTTCTGTTTGATAAATTTCTGTCTCCACTCGGTCGAGTGGGCTTCTTACTCGGTTGGGTGGAAATTCCACTCGGTCGAGTAGGTTGTGTTTTCTTCTTTCGGCTGGATGGCCATGTCAACGCTACTCGGTCGAGTGAGCTGTCTCACTCGACCGAGTAGACTGCTTCTTCCTTATAATCTCCTTCTTCTCGCTCCTTTCTCCATTCTCTCGCCTTTCTTCCTTTTCTTCTCATCATCAAGCGTCGTTAGCTCCTAGATATCATCGTGATTGACGCTCCGGTACGCGTGTATGTACTCATAGCTCCAAATTGCTTCCGATTACTCTATACTTCCTGAAATCCAACAAAACATAGAAATAGTGAAATCCATCGTAAAATCTTAAACATTAAATTCGCGATATGAGCAATCGTTATGGCATGGAAAAATGCAGAAATTAAGTGTAAAATATGAGCATATCAAGCTCAAGGAGAAGTGAAAGCTTGTGATCCATGTCAGATACTTTCATATCAAGTACAGAAACTCGCTCATTCAACTGAATGAGGAGGGGATCAGGCGACGGAGCTGAAGGAGATGCAGATGATAGCTTAGCAGGATAAGAAGGGGAGGGCTCAGAGTCAAATACTGAAGGCGGAGGATCAGCAACAGATATCCCCAAAAAATCATCGTGAGAAGACGAGGACCGAGGACTCTGCGAGCAGGATGAGGATGGAGAAGCCCTAAGCGAAGAGACTTTGAACCGATGTATGTATGAGGAACACGAGTATTTCCTCAAAGGTTTGAACCAAGAAGTCGTAGTTTTCAGTGCCATGAGCAAAAATCGAATGAAACAAACAATTAGGGCTCGAAATGAAAAAGAAGAGAAGTTATACCATAACCGACAGAGGAGGAGAGATCATAAGCTCGATCGAGTGAAAGGAGAGGGGAATCGACGGCAAAGGCTTCAAATCGACGGAGAAGACGAATGAAGGGCTGTCGTTTGAAGATGAAATCGAGGGAGTTTCTATTGGAGGAGACAGAACAAAGAATGAGTCTCGATTACTTAAGTGGCACTAACAGATCTGGGCCATTGGATCGAAAGATGGACGGCTCAGATTAAAGCAACGAACCGCCTTAAATATGGACAGTCGACAGATGTACAATCGTCAGTCAGCTGACCGAAAAGATAGAAAACTGACTAGATAGATAGGCTCCCGTAGTGTAATTATCAGTTGCCTGGCAAAGTGACAGGTGCTTGTAAAATACACAACAGTCGCCTGACCGAAAGTCAATAATTTTGATGAATTGAGAGAAAAGTATCAAGATCAAGGGAGGCACTTGATGAACAAATTTCAGTCGCATGTCGCAGAGACATGCACCTAACAATTATACATCAGTCGCCTGAGTGAAGAACACTAACTTTAGTCAGAAAAACTAGAGTCGGGCATGCGACTGTCAAAGGATTGGCAGTCGTCGGTCCTAGTCCAAAAATGTAGGATAAGGCTAAAATCAAGAGAATTGAGATAACTCACCCTAAGACCTATACTCTAGCTATTCTACAAACATGAAATCACTATCAAAATAATATAGATTAACATACAAATCACGTATACTAATCCAAACAAATAAAATCATCAAAATATCAAATAAATCTCATTGAAAAGTATATGTAAAAATATGACATATAAAAACATGAGATGTGAAATGATAACATGAGTTTAAAGCATGATTTAACATATAAATATGAACTCCTATATTCCAGATTCACACATAATCCCTAATTCTCCACGCAGCCTCACAAATAAATCTTCTTTAAGAGGTTTAGTGAAGATGTCGACGATTTGTTTTTGGGTTTCAATGTACTCTAACATGATGTCCTTCTTAGCTATATAATCATTAATGAAATGGTGTCTCACATCTATGTATTTGGTACAGGAGTGATGTATCGGATTTTTGGAAAGACAAATTGCATTTTGGTTATCAACCATGATATGGAAGTATCATAATTGACACCATAGTCTTTGAGCGTGTGTCTCATCCAAAGAATTTGTGCATATGCAAGTCCCACGACAATATATTCCGCTTCAATTGTGGACAATGATACATAATTCTGTTTCTTGGAAAACTAAGAAATAAGAAAATTTCCTAGAAAATGGCAAGTGCGACTAGTACTCTTCCTATCGGATTTGCATCCGACAAAATCGGCTTGACTATATGAGATTAACTCATATGTGCTAGACTTAGGGTAAAGTAACCCATAATCTAGTGAATGATTGAGATAACGAAAAATTCGTTTAACTGCAATCTAGCATGACTCGTTAGGTCTAGCTTGATATCTAGCACAAAAACATACAGAGAACATAATATCGGGTCTACTAACAGTTAAGTAAAGTAAGCTACCAATCATACCTCGATATAGACGAACGTCTACATCTTTCTCGTTCTTATCCTTGTGTAGATGAGTTGTCGTATTCATGAGAGTCCGTTTGCTTCAAGACAATTCCATCTCGAATGACTTGATAAGCTCCCCAGTGTACTTTGTTTGATGTATGAAGGCCCTGATCACTCCATATTTTATACCTTTTTTCTGCATGTTTTCATGACGTTTTAATCGCCCATATTGCGTTTTCACGATTATTCGACGATATTGCGATGCTTTTCACTATTTCTTGTTTTTGTTGTATTTCAGGAAATATGGAGCGATTTGGAGAGAAAACAAGATCAAAGGAGTATCACGCACTTTGGAGTGTCGCCCACGGCTTATTTGAGGACTTATCAGCGATGGAGGATGAGCGGAAGAAGAAGGAATTTGATAGTAGCGATGAGGAAGCAAATAGGAGAAGGAATAAGCTCAGGAGCACCTCACTCGGCCGAGCAAGACTGCTCGTTTGGCCGAGTGAAGGATCACCCTCGACCGAGTAGAACGGATACTCACCGAAGATTTCAGACGTTCACTCGGTCGAGCAAGGATTTCCGTTCGGTTGAGTAAGAAAGTTCACTCGCCCGAGTCAGTCAGGGAATTCAGACAGAAAAGAGCCGAAGCTACTGGAAAATCTAAGGAAGCTCACTCGGCCGAGCAAGATTGCCACTCGGCCGAATGAAGAAGCCTGCTCGGCCTAGCCACCCCGAGAGAGGGACCCCTGGAAACCCCGAAGTTACTGTTATTTTACAGGGTTTATCACTCGGGCGAGTGACAAGGGTCACTCGGCCGAGTGACCCTCTCCGCCTGTTGCTAGGATTACGAATTCTGGGCTGCGCAGGGGCAGTTTTGTCCCGAATTTTTTGGACGATTTTGGCTTGTATTTAGGCCCTGTTTTTACCCTAGTTTTAGGAGAGACTTGAATTATTTTTTAGAGAGTTCCTTTTGGTTTTTGACGGCTATTCTTTGGAGAAATATCAGCTGGAGATCATTGGCTACATCATTGGTTTGTTCTTTCCTATCAAAAACTCAATTTTTATGAATTGTTTCTCTTTTGCAATGAATTGTGCCATGATTATTATTGTTATTTCTGAGATTTTCATGATTTTTAGTGAGTAGTTCCGTCGTTCTAGGACGTAGGGATGAACCCTTTGGACCCAATCTTTTGAATTATGATGAATTCATGGATTTGTTGCTAGAATTGATAATGGTTAGGTTGTGATTGATATATTACGAGTAGCTAGGAATTCATATCGATTGGGATTTACAAGAGATTGGATCCCAATTGATAGGGAGGCTTAGATATTCGATTTAGATTGATAATTGAATTTCTCTAGACTTGGTTTGCAAGAGATTGGGCCAAAGCTAGGATTTTTAATTATAGATCTATACTAATATTCGTTTGCAAGAGATTGGACAAATACGAATTATCATAACCTAGATCGTAGCTCGAGTTTGCACGAGAGTGGGCTCGAGATGTGATTGGACAATGATGTCGTTCTTCACGCTAGCGGCTTAGGCTAGGGGTTGCACGAGAGTGGGCCCTAACCTAGGTTTGCTATAGACTGGCAATAGCGCGAGAGCGTGAGCTTAGTTCTACATTAAGTTGTGACTAGTTCACCTATATTCAAGTTTAGCAACAATGAAATCTATGATTCACAAGGATGAGAGACGGTCCGTAGTGGGGATTTCCTGTCCCTAGACGTTTTATTATATTGATATTTCTTGTTATTGAACGATTGTGACGATACACCAAAATTACTCTATTTCTCTTGATAGCTAGGTAAGTAAAGTGAGATACTGTCAATTGTCCTCCCTGTGTTCAATACCCGCTCGCCACTACACCGTGCACTTGCGGTAAAACTACAAGTCATTTTTCGGGTGTACATCCAGACGTGATCAAGCTTTTGACGCCGTTGTTGGGGAGGCGACGGTATTTTATTTTCTTACTTAGTTATTTATTTTTCTTTCTTTATTTTTATCCTTTTATTCCTCTATCATGCTAACAATTCCATTGAAGCTCTATTTTTCTGTGCATGTACACGTGATCGACGGAGCATCAAGAAGATCTATTATTTGATCCGGAGATCGAGCGTACCGAAAGGAGACTTAGAGCCGAGAGAAGACTTAATATAGATGACGATTGCATGAACCGACAGGAAACACTGGAAGAATTAGCGACACACATGGCGAGGATAATTTCTATCAGATATAGGCTACGGCCTAGGACTACTTCCATTACTTCATCCATTGCTATGCCGGAGTTGGCGGCAGAAAAGAATTTCGAGCTCAAGACGGGACTTGTGGTTCTAATGCAACAAGACCCATTCCATGGAAACTCCCATGAGAATCCACATTACCATTTTCAGCTATTCTTGTCCAAGTGTGCCATCTTTCAGATGCCCGGTGTATCGGTCGATGCAATCCGATTGTGCCTCTTCCCATTCACTCTCAGAGACAAAGCTCTGTATTGGTTGAAGATGCAAGTTGAGGGGATCTTTACTACATGTGATGAGTTGGCGAGTGCCTTTGTTGAGAAATTCTACTCACCTTCCAAGACAGTGAAGATAAGGAGCGCACTCATGTCCTTCAAGCAAGGACCACATGAGACTATATACGAGGCATAGGAGCACTTCAAAGATCTCCAATATCAATGCCCCCATCACATCATTGAAGCGTGGGATCTAGTACACAGCTTTTATAATGGACTCCAACCGGGCACCAAGCAAATCATAGATGCAACCGCCAATGGAGCCATTCTATCCAAGACACCGGATGAAGCTACGGCCCTACTAGAGGAGATGACCTCTAATAACCAACAATGGGGCGACGAGCGAGGACAATCTACATCCTCCTTGAAGCCGACAAGCATATACGAGGCCAAGGCCGTACTGGAACTTGCTACGAATTTTGACTCTCTCCACAAGGTCGTGGAGAGATTGGAGAAGTTGATCACCGAGTTGCATGGAACTCTTGTCGCATCTACACCGGGAGGTAATATGAGCGATTGGCAAGACCAATCTCAAGCTATGTTCGTTGGAGGAGAGCACGGAGAGGGTGCTATAGAGCAAATCCAATACGTTGTGGGGAACACCGGTTATTGGGCCAACCTGGCCACGAGGAATCATCTGGGCTTCTCGTATGCTAATAATGACGGAGCTTTAAACCCACCACCGTCGCAACAACCTCAAGCTCGGCCTCCACCTCCACAACCTCAATATCAACCGAGAGGGCCGCCACAACAAAGTTACCCGCCTAGGAAACAAGCGGAACCATATAGGCCACCCGGTTATAATCAAGGGTGGAGAGCTCCAAACCCACCACAAGCACAATCGAGATCGGATGAAGCTAAGGTGGAAGAATTTATGGTGGAGAAAAGAAAATAAATGCTAGGTTGATTGCACAACAAGACTCTCTCAATACCGTAGTGGCTCAACTAGCGGAGCAACTTACGTTGCTAAATAAAAATACTCAACAATTACCGGCTCAACCGGAGCCAAATCCATGGGGGAATACCGGCCACATCAATGCGGTGGTGGCGGTTACTACTAGGGGCGGGAAGGACACTACTCCCGCCAAGGTCCAAACCAAGGAGCCCGTGGAAGAAGTTTTGAACGACGAAGAGCCGGCTATTGAAGAGGAGAGCCAAAAAGAGCCATAAGGAGGTGAAAATTCTGAAATTAAGAAGCCAGATGAGGAGCGCATCTAGATACCACCGGTGCCCTTTACGCAACGGTTGGCGAGAGCTAAGATTGAGAAGCGGCTTGCCAAATTCCTTGAGTACTTGTGAGGGGTAAGCCTCAATATACCTTTCTTGGACACTATCGTAGAGATCCCATCATATGCCAAGTTCTTAAAGGACTTAATTTCGGGGAAGAAAAGAAAGGAGAATATAATGCTTGCCGAGCAAGGAACTTGGTTCACCCGGAGGGAGAAGGAGCCGACAAAATTCAAAGACCCCGGAAGCTTCCATATCCCATGCACACTTGGAGGAGTCCCGCTACAATAGGCTTTGGTAGACTTGGGAGCGAGTGTGAGCCTAATGCCCCTAAGCATGTTTAAGAGATTGAATACGAGGACCGACTTGAAGCCAACGGATATGCGAATACAACTTGTGGATGGTCGGGTCACTAGGCCGGTGGGAATTGCAGAGAACATACCGCTCCAAGTTCCGGGAGGAATATGCTTGCCGTGCGACTTCGTCATTATGGACATCAAGGAGGAGGACGATACTTCACTTATACTTGGACGCCCCTTCTTAGACACCGCCGGTGTGATAGTGGACGTGGGAGATGGTTCTTTATCTTTGAATGTCGGAACATCGAGGTCGAGCTCCATATCCCTAAAGCAATGAAGCACATGCCCTACCAAGAGGATGTTGACTATGTGGACCTCCTCGATGAGGTGATCGATGAAGCTCTTCCACATTCTATTGGCGCCTTACAAGATGACGGCCTTGAAGAAGGCCAACCTTCTAGCAATGGAGAAAAGTTGGTAGAACCTTTGGATAGCTCTATGGGTGATGACAAAGAAGACGCCGCTGATGTCGCGAGAATAAGGGAGCTATGCAAGCTCTCCACGACCAACAATTCGAAGAAAGCTACGTCGGATGAGAGACCGGTATCACAGGTGAAGAAAACGATTGGTACAAGCTTAAGCTTGGGGGACTTATCCCCTAACACTAACTATGATGAGGGGAAGCTGAGGAATGAACATGAATATCAACAACCCAACCTGAGTGGCCTTCCTGGCAAATTTGACGGGCGCATCTCGTATGCACCAAATATCACGCACTAAACGAAAATCATAATGGGTCGAGCTCAAGACCTTAAACGAGCGCTTGTCGGGAGGCAACCCGACGGTTTGATATTGATTTTAGTTGAATTCTATTTTTTGTTTTAGATTTTTCTTAGTGTTAGAGTCTAGAGTCAATAAAATCGTGACAACGAGCTCTATTTTTCATGACAGAAGATGGAGAACGAGAAATTATTCATATGGAGGATGACCATGGCAAGGGAGAGCGCTCCAGGAACGCGCTCAGGCCTTAGGAAGAGGAAGAAACTGACAGGGAAGAGAAAAACAGAGAATGGAGCAAAAACAGAGAGCCAAGGCTAAAAACAGCTAGCCACTCGACCGAATGAACTTTTCATTCGGCCGAGTGAAGACCCTACTCGGCCGAGTAGAGTACTGATCAGGGAATATCCTGCAGACCCACTCTCTGTTATTTTTTGTGATTTACAGTCTATTGTCACTCGGTCGAATGATTATGTTACTCGATCGAGTCGTAAGTTTGGGAGAATTTGAAAAAAAATTTATCGCTGAGCCATTCGGCCGAGTGAACGCGTCACTCGGCCGAGTCGCTACATCCCTATATATGCTGCGGGCGCAGCACGATTTTCAAAAACTCAAACTTCACAAATTTTTTTGCCCAGTGCCCGAGCCCCTTTGAATTCTCTCACCCGAACTGCTCCCTCCTCGCCCGAACCACCTGACGCCGGCTGACCGCCGCCTCACCTCCGGTCGCCGCCCCCTCCCGCCGTCGTACACCTCCATTACGCCTCAAATTCCTCATTTCTCGCCCATTTCTCCCATCCGTATGCCCATCGTGCCCCAAATTCAAATTAAATCCTATTTATATCTATTACCCCGGTCTCCCCCATGTATATTGATTATCATTCACTGATTTGATTGTTTGTGTTTCAGGTTAGCTTGGGGGAGCTTGGGGGAGATTCAGGATGCTCCAGAGCTTCACGGAGGAGGTGATTTCTTTGCACTCTACATATTTTTCACTCGCGTCGTGCTCGGGTATACTCATTTCATTATATAGCACTTCGCATTTTCATTTGGGTGGGCACGTCTCGCGACACACATGCCGCCACGCCTTAGGCCACGCACTCGGGAGCCCGCTTCCAAGCGGAAGAAGTCAGGTGATCTTGGATCCTCTTTCACTAGGGTGGACTCCCCTCCACCTAGCCCACCACCACCCACACAGCCTCCTCCTACCGCACCCATTCCACCACCAGCACAGCCTGCCCCCGGGTTCGATGCAATGGGGATCACGTTCCGAGATGACGCCCAACGCGCCAAATTTGAGCGTATCTCCCATCGCTCGATCGTACCCACTAGGTTTGTGCACCTAGCTGACCTTGAGCGCCTAGGGGGTCCTAGAGGGGCTACTCCAGTTGTATGACAACGTGGGGTGGCGTGATTTCTTGTCGGTGTCGGTAGACACTTACATCCGCTCGACACTAGAGGTCCTTAGCTCAATTGACCAGACCCCTAGAGGATGCTCCTTTTACCTGATGGATCAGGAGTGCGAGGTCACTCTTGACATGCTCCGAGCATTCTTCCAGCGGCCTGCCGTCCCGGACCCAGACCAAGCCTACAGCCCCACGCACATCCCACCGCCGTCATTCGACACCATGCTTTCTGGACACGAATCATATGATCACCCCTTGCCTTTGACCCTGGTCGGGCCAAGGCCTCTGTCGTCCTCCACCCGTGCCTCCGCATTGCACAGAGCCTTATGGAGACCACTTTTCTTGCGAGGTACGAGCCCGGGACGTTGTCGATGCCAGAGCTCTACATGCTCTACGCGATGACATGTTCTAGGGTCTTTGATGGAGGAGACGTTTTTGTCCCACCGTTGAGATTGATATCGCCAGTTGGTACATCGACCACATCATTATTTCTGTCGGCGCTCGGACGTCTATCTGTTTCGGTGGTCTGATTACCCTCTTGGCCCTTTTGTGCGGAGTTGAACTCCCAGCTGACTTGCTTAGATCATCGGGCCCCACCTCGCTCTTCGTAGATGTCATGGCCCGGATGAGGATGCTGCGTCCTCATGGTCAGTACCACTGGGTGTGGCTGCACGGTCCCCACGGTGCTGATTACATGATTCTCCCGAGCCTTGCTCGGACGCATATTGGACCTGCAGACGTGGAGTGGATTCCAGCGATGGATCTCCTCATCCCTGCTGCATACATGCTAAAGCCTAAGGGTGCTCAGCAGGAGCCCCTCCTTCCACCACTTGACCCCGTGATCCCACAGCCAGCACTTGCGTCGTCTGCACCTCCCGACGCCTCTGTCCACACGTCTTTCAGCGTCGGGAGCACTTTAGCTGAGTCCACCCACACCACCACCACCACTGTGCCCATGTCAATTGATCCCATTTCTGCGGCTAGCCCTGAGCGTCCCCCCACCATAGTTTAGTGTGGCGAGCCTTCTTTTGCCTTCGCGGTGGAGACCCTTTCCTCATTTTTGTTCTCGACTCATGGGGAGTCATTTTCTGCACCCTTCATGACCTCCCCAGTCGTCGACCTCACTGTCTCCACCGTCGTTGTATACTCCGAGAGTGTCGTGACATCTGTCTCCACGTCTGTGTCACTGACCTCTCTGCTCGCCTTGTCGCTTGCCACCACTGCCGTTTCTGCTGCTGCTCCATCCTCCTCAACCATTCTCGTGTCTCAGCCTCTCACGGAAGCTGAGCGACACTTAGTGAGCACAGCACCACTGCACCACCCTACTGTCGCACCTATCCTTTACAGTAGTCGTGCGAGACAGCCCCGCTATTCACCTGTTCATCCTGCTCGACCCTCTGCTCCACCTCCCCCCGACACCCTAGTTCAGCACCTCTGTGCTCTTGAGGGGATGGTGAGTGGACTTAGAGCAGATTTTTGGGCTCTCTCCGCTACTGTTAGTGCTGTCTAGACCCGAGTCGCATTGCTTCCTGGTATTCATGCTTGCTTGAACCAGATTCTTGAGCGTCTGCCATGGCCACCCACCCCCACCCAACAGCCTCCACGACCACCACCTCCGCCACAGGATGGTGCTGGTGCACCCCCACCCACCTAGGCACACACTGGATGCATTCGATATTTTTGCTGTTGTTACGCTGGATATTTTTCTGAGCCTGCTGATTTTGCACCCCTCCTCCACGCACGTTTTGGTCATTTTTTGTTCATATATGTCTATATCTTTTTAGGAGTGAGGGAATACTTTTGGGGACACCTATCTGGCACTATTTTGATCTCTGCATGCATCACTTGCATTCCCATCGCATTTTTTCTTTTTATTTTATTTTTTATTTTTATTTTCATGCATGCATCCTCACCCGCCCTACCCATTTTTTTGCCTCTCGGTGTGCCACACTTTGCACATTGAGGACACTGTGCACTTTAGCTTGGAGGAGTGAGTTCTCACGCACTTTTTATTTTTTGTCGCCTTTTATTTTCGTTTTCCCACATTTCTTCGCTTTTACACTTATTTTCACCCACTTTTTCATTTTTTTCCATGCATCACGTTTTCTTACTTTTTGAGTGTGCTACATTGTATAATAGTTTTTGCTTTCTTTTATCCTTATTTCTTTTATCCTTTTTTCTAGTGATGAATTTTCTGTGATGATGATGACGTGGTATTAGCTTATCTCTATATGCATATTATCTTGTCATGCCATAATTTTTATTTCAGATATCATATGCTATGTCTTGCTGTGCATTTGAGATAGTAACCCGCGCTTTCATGTATGTATATGGATGAAATTCTTTTATTAGCCGAGTCTGATAATTTTTTACCGTATACTCTACATAGAAAACACACCAAGCTTCACACATTGATTGCTTATATCTGGAGTACTGCTTTCTTTTCCTATATTACTTCTTATTGCATGAAAATTGTACGCTTCACTTTTAGGTTGATTGAATGTATGCTAGGTCGATATAACTGGATTAGTTTACTTTCTAAGATTAAACTGAGTAGATTACATTACTTGCTGAAAGTTGTCATGCACATTCTATAGAGTGAACCAAGTGTTACATATATTTCTTTCTCCATATATCTTTTCTATACTTAAAATCATTGGTGAACCTCCCTTTAGCGATTCTTTTTTGGCATTTCCCCCGCTACAAAAATCTATGCTTCAGTACCCCCAAAAATCAAAAAGAAAAAAATACATGTATATCTTTCAATCTTTTGATTTGGGATCACAGTTGTATATATGATTGAAAAAAAGAAAAAAAGAGAAGAAAAAAAGGGAGAAAAGAAAAGAAAAGAGAAAAGAAGTTCTTATATGATCCCATCTCATACTCTTTCTCTCTTTCTCCCCTCTTTTATTTTTATTTTTTTGGAGCTTCAAAAATGGGGAATAAGCTTATTGATTTATCTTATGCAACCACGCTTATAGATAAGCTTGGGGGAGAGGATCCAATGATATGTGAGAGAGTGACTACTTGATTGTGCATGACAACCTAAGCTATGTAATTTTCTATACTCGGTGAGATTACTAAAAGTTTTACGAAATCCAGGAATTAAAACTTAGCATACATTTCATGAAAGCCATATCTTTCTATTCTTATTGATCCATATTGTGTGATATCTCTTATACTCCAAATAGAAAGCATTTAATTGAAAAGTGTGTGGTCTATGATTATGTATACCGCTTTAGATGCTTCAGACGATGTTAATTTTAGAATGATTCCATATTTCATACTATTTTGATATTCTTGGGTTTATATTTTGAATGCATCCATATGATTATGATATCGAGATAAAAATCTTTGGCATGTGCTTTATATTCGCCGTGTGCTATATGCGTAAGCAAAACCCACGTCCTGAGAAAATGATCTAGCACCTCCCTCTTTGTTTTCCTTCCTATCTTCTATCTCTTTCATTTTTCATTTTTCTTTATTTTTCCGCCGGGTTCGCCTTTTGCTTGTCTTCCTCGAGGACGAGTAAGAGGTAAGCTTGGTGGATTTTGATCACTCCATATTTTATACCTTTTTTCTGCATGTTTTCATGACGTTTTGATCGCCCATATTGCGTTTTCACGATTATTTGATGATATTGCGATGCTTTTCACTATTTCTTGTTTTTTTCGTATTTCAGGAAATATGGAGCGATTTGGAGCGAAAACGAGATCAAAGGAGTATCACGCACTTTGGAGTGTCGCCCACGGCTTATTTGAGGACTTATAAGCGATAGAGGATGAGCGGAAGAAGAAGGAATTTGATAGGAGCGACGAGGAAGCGAATATGAGAAGGAATAAGCTCAGGAGCACCTCACTCGGCCGAGCAAGACTCCTCGTTCGGCCGAGTGAAGGATCACTCTCTCCCAAGTAGAACGGATACGCACCGAAGATTTCAGACGTTCACTCGGTCGAGCAAGGATTTTCGTTCGGCTGAGTAAGAAAGTTCACTCGCCTGAGTCAGTCAGGGAATTCAGATAGGAAAAGAGCCGAAGCTACTGGAAAATCTAAGGAAGCTCACTCGGCCGAGCAACATTGCTACTCGGCCGAATGAAGAAGCCTGCTCGGCCGAGCCACCCCGAGAGACGGACCCCAGAAAACCTCGAAGTCACTGTTATTTTACAGGGTTTGTCACTCGGGCGAGTGACAAGGGTCACTCGACCGAGTGACCCTCTCCGCCGGCTGCTAGGATTGCGAATTCTGGGCTGCGTAGGGGCAGTTTTGTCACGATTTTTTGCACGATTTTGGCTTGTATTTAAGCCCTGTTTTTACCCTAGTTTTAGGAGAGACTTGAATTATTTTTTAGAGAGTTCTTTTAGGTTTTTGACGGCTATTCTTTGGAGAAATATCAGCTGGAGATCATTGGCTACATCATTGGTTTGTTCTTTCCTATTAAAAACTCAATTTTTATGAATTGGTTCTCTTTTGTAATGATTAGGCCATGATTATTATTGTTATTTCTGAGATTTCCATGATGTTTAGTGAGTAGTTCCGTCGTTCTAGGGCGTAGGGATGAACCCTATGGACCCGATCTTTTGAATTGTGATGAATTCATGGATTTGTTGCTAGAATTGATAATGGGTAGGTTGTGATTGATATATTACAAGTAGCTAGGAATTCATATCGATTGGGATTTGCAAGAGATTGGATCCCAATTGATAGGGAGGCCTAAATATTCGATTTAGATTGATAATTGAATTTCTCTAGACTTGGTTTGCAAGAAGTTGGGCCAAAGCTAGGATTTTTAATTATAAATCTATACTAATATTCGTTTGCAAGAGATTGGACGAATACGAATTATCATAACCTAGATGTAGCTCGAGTTTGCACGAGAGTGGGCTCGAGATGCGATTAGACAATGATGTCGTTCTTCACGCTAGTGGCTTAGGCTAGGGTTTGCACGAGAGTGGGCCCTAACCTAGGTTTGCTATAGACTGGCTGTCACGCCCCGCTTCCCTAAAATGGAGGCGAGACGTGAAAAGGTCCGCACGAGAGTGGAGCTGTGAAGCACCAAACCCGATAAGCGTCAATAAAACATAAGCAGGTCCCTGTAACCACAATCGGAACAACAATAATAACACAAGGAGAGACAGAAATAAAATCTCAAACCTCAGAATTTGTCCAACATTAAAATTTATGTTCAACATCCAGAAAAGCCACCAGGCTAAAAGAAAGAGTCTAAAGGCCCAGAACAAGGCCAACAAGGACAAACATAACAAAGTATAGGTGCTGCGCACCGACAACTACAACAGTCTAAAACAAAAAGGGGAGAGCTCAACGAAGACACTAGGACTGGTCCCCAGTGTCCACGTACTCCTCGCCAAACACAGGCTCGGGCTCGGCGTCTGCAAACACCTCGTCCTCAACAATGAACTCAGGCTCAGGATCTAACATGTGTCACCCAAAAGAGTAAAGGGGCACATGTCAGCAAGTCTAAAAGACTTGGGCAAGGAAACTGAAAGTAAGGTAAACTAACAACCTAGCAGTTATAGTATGCATGACATGGCAGTTATGGTATGAGTGCACAAGTAAGACATGGTGAAACAATAAGTGCAAGAGAACAATTATCAGGGCATGTCAAGAGTAGCCAAGCTACTAACAATCTCAATCTTTTCACTAGTCACGTTTCAAGTTATTTGTAGATGTTTACGCCTTACAGCTGAACGGTTGACATTCACACTGATTGGCCGCTTAACACTACCCCTGAACCTAGAGTTTACGCCTTACAACTGCAGTTGCTGATCGGGCGGACTCCCAGTTGAATGGCCGCTTAACTCTTACCCCTCCCACATGTGAACGAGCCAGGGTCCCTGTACACGAGCTCAGTAAATGAGCCAGGGTTGCCCTGCACAAGAGCTCGTTTCCTGGATCACAAACCAGGAGCATATTCCATTTGGCATAGGGGTGCACCTAGCCTCAATCATTTCACAAGGTGTAGCGGAGCTACGCAATCACGGGAACACTTAAAGAATGCCATGACATGACAATTAATTTGCGTACCGTTAATGGAAATTAAACATGACATGGTAGTTGTGCAACATGATAAATGTCGGATCTAGCTTCGTTGTCAAGCTAGTTCCTAAATTTGCGCCTAGGCGAGTATCATTTCGTCGCCTAGTCTCTTTTACGGCTACAACAAGCAAATGGCCTAAGACATGGCCCAAAACCCTAAGTGGCAAGTTTCACTTGCCTAGCACCGAGGATGACGATCAACGAGGCCGTCACACAAATGCTAACTATGGAGATGAGATCGCTGTCATGGCAAAACAATATTAGAACAACATCCAACCTAGTTTTATTAGGGTTTCACAAAAACACAATGGGTTATGAAAACATTAAGAGATCGATTTATTACTGTACCGGAGCGGAAGAATGATGCCGAGCAAGCACGACAACGGAAGAAATGA
The DNA here is from genome assembly GCA_030789695.1 of Scilla litardierei. Taxonomy (NCBI): domain Eukaryota; kingdom Viridiplantae; phylum Streptophyta; class Magnoliopsida; order Asparagales; family Asparagaceae; genus Scilla; species Scilla litardierei. Next base: position 50,022,903 of record CM061140.1, on the reverse strand, counting down.
TCCGGGGAACCTAGGGTTCAGATCTGGAATGGATGGGGAAAATCTGGAGAAATGAGGTTTTGGGGGTTGGAGATGGCCTAGGGCATGGTGGTAGACCAAAATGGAGGGGGAAACTCCAAAGGAGGAAGGAATGGCTTGGGGAAATGTTGGAGGGTGATTTGGGGAAGAAGGAGGCTCAGGAGAATGAATGAAGAAAGAAAACATTTGGGGGGGTTTAAATAGGCATAGCCGATGGCTGCCCAAAAATTAGGGTTTCTGGGGTTATTAGTCGGTCAAAGAAGAGTGGCTGACCGACTAGTTTAACAACTAGTCGGTCTGTCGATTAATTGTGACCGACTAACACCAAACAGTGAAAGTAGGGAAAAATCTGGGTAATGAATTAGTCGGTCTGTGAATGCCCGTCGACCGACTAGTTTGCAACCTAGTTGGTCGGTGAGTGTTCATGGACCGACTAACGATAAACAGTAACTTAGGTGAAATCTACTGACAGAAACTAGTCGGTCTGAGAGCAAGTTCTGACCGACTAGTTTCACATCTAGTCGGTCGATGGTTGTTCTTAGACCGACTAAAAATAAACAGTAACTCCTGAGTAATTTACAAAGCCCACTAGTCGGTCCATGAAGGTTTACCGACCGACTAAATCATCATCTAGTCGGTCGGTTCCCCTTCTTGTACCGGCTAACGTGCACACCGAAATGGAGCGCGAAGCTCTGGGATCGATTCCTAAGAATCCTAGGCTTGATCTAACAATAAGATATGACCGATATGAAGCCCGTCACGAATGACTTACTCCGAAATCGATGATTCCAAGGAAGAAGCTAGAAAATCACGAAGAAACGAACGAAAATTAAAGCTACGGAGACGAAAACCACGCATAAGGAGAAAATCCACCAAAACATATATATATATATAATATAAATAATCCAGATACATGAAAACCAGTCGTTACACCGGTAATAGCGCGAGAGCCTGAGTTTGGTTCTACATTAAGTTGCGACTAGTTCATATATATTCAAGCTTAGCAACAATGAAATCTATGATTCACAAGGATGAGAGACGGTCCGTAGTGGGGATTTCCTATCCCAAGACGTTTTATTATATTGATATTTCTTTCTATTGAACGATTGTGACGATACACCAAAATTACTATATTTCTCTTGATAGCTAGGTAAGTAAAGTGAGATACTGTCAATTGTCCTCCCCGTGTTCGATACCCGCTCGCCACTACACCGTGTGCTTGCGGTAAAACTACAAGTCGTTTTTCGGGTGTACATCCAGACGCGATCAAGCCCCATCCTTCATTTGCCGAATTTGTGGTCCAAGGATGTAGTTGAGCTCACACATATGGTTCATTTCGAATTCATCCTTCATAGACTTAGAAAATTCTTGACAAAGATTAAAGTTAGTAGAACCAAATATTATATCGTCCACATAAACTTGAATTAAAAGGATGTCATTTTCATAATATTTAATGAAAAGAGTTGAATCAACTTCACCCTTTTTAAAACCTAAATCCAAAAGAAAGGTTTTAAGTCGATCATACCAAGCTTTAGGAGCTTGTCCCAATCCATATAGTGTTTTATTAAGTTTGAAAATATGGTTTGGAAATTTTTCATATATGAAACCGGGTGGTTGAGAAACATAAACTTCTTCATTAACAATACCATTTAAAAATGCACTTTTAACTTCCATTTGAAATAATTTAAAATTTTTATAAGATGTAAAAGATAAACGCAACCTAATAGCTTCTAATCTAGCTAATGGGGCAAAGTATTCTTCGAAATCAATACCTTCCTCTGCCAATAGCCATGTGCTACTAACCTTGCTTTATTCCTTGTAATGAACTCGTTCTCATCGGTTTTGTTCTTAAAAATCCATTTGGTCCCAATCACTTGGTGACCATCTGGAAGATGAACGAGCTCTCAAACTTCATTTCTTTCAAATTGCATGAGCTTTGCAACTATCCAGGAGTTATCTTCACACGTTTCGTGGATGTTCTTTGGCTCAATGGTAGAGACAAATGTACAATGAGAGAATTCATCAATCCTTGACCTTGTTCGGACACCAACACCAATGTCTCCAATTATTTGGTAATGGAGGTGATTACAAATGGTCGGATAAGCTTTGGGAATATCTGGATCACTTAAAACATCCTCAACAATTTCATTAGTATTGTTAGTCTCAATAATAGAATAATTAATTTTAACATTACTAATAGAATCACATAAAACATCAACAATATCATCGACAATATGAGGAATATCAAAATTTTCATAAAATGAAACGTGTAGTGATTCCTCGATCATTGAAGAGGTTTTGTTGTATATCCGGTAGGCTTTGCTACGTGTGGAATATCTCCAATAAAGATTCATCCATCGGATCTTGCTCAAATTTATCTAAGTTACCATAGGTGTTCTTTATAAAAAATTTTGAACCAAAAACACAAAAATATTTAACTTGCGGCTTTTTATCATAAAATAATTCAAAACAAGTTTTGTTCGTTCTCGGCCTCACTCGAATCCTATTTAGCACATAACACGCCGTGTGAACCGCCTCTGTCCAAAATTGTAGTACAAGATGACTATCATGGAGCATGGTGCGAGCACACTCAATTAGGGTCCTATTCTTTCTCTCAACAACACCATTTTGTGGTGGTGTATGAGAAAAAGAAAATTTATGTGTAATCCCGTTATCATCACAAAACATAGTGAAAAATTCATTCTCGAATTCTCCTCCATGATCACTACGAATAGTGATAATGGTGGTTCCTATGGAATTTTGAATTTTCTTTGCAAATATAGTAAACTCTTCAAAAGCTTCATTTTTATTGGTTAAAAATAAAACCCAAGTAAATCTAGAGAAGTCATCTACGACGACTAATCCATAATGAGCATTACCTAAAGATGCGGTTCTAGTTGGTCCAAATAAATCAAAATGAAGTAATTCTAGGGGCCTCTTAGAAGTTACGCCATCTTTAAGTTTGAAAGACGATTTACTTAGTTTACGTCTTTGGCATGAATCACAAAAGTTTTTCTTACTAAAAGCAATTTTCAGAAAACTTTTAACAAGATCATGCTTAGTCAACTTATATAAGTGCTTAAAATGAACATGACAAAAATGGCGATGCTATAATAGTTGTTCATTTGTATTAGCAACTAAGCAATATTCTATGGTTTAGACAAGCTCAAATAATAAATATTTTACGCCTAATATTGGTAAATAAAGCATGCAAATAAATATCAGCAATATTGCAAATACCCTCACCAAAGTTAACCTTGTAACCCTTTTCACAGAGTTGACTAATGGAGATAAGATTATGACATAAACCACTAACTAAATAAATATTGGTAATAAGTGGTGTTGAAGGATTACCAACTTTGCCTACTCCAATGATGGTTCCCTTTTGATTTCCTCCAAACGTGACCGTTACACCATCCTTGATGCAAACCACTTCAGTGAGCAATGTGGGATCTCCCGTCATGTGTTTGGAGCATCCGCTATCGAGTATCCATCCTTTCCTTTTAGAGCTAATATGTCTATTATTTCTCTATTTCTTGTTCTTGGGTAGGTGCCACTACAAAAGAATGTGTTATTTCTAACGGTTATTTTAGTAGCGGTTCAAAAAACCGCCACTAATTATGACGTTGTAGCGGTTTCGAACCACGGGAAATAAACGTTTCATACGAGGTATGTTACTGACAGTTCCAAACCGATAAAACATTAAAAAAAATCAAACGGCGGGAAGAATCCGTCACCAACCGCGTTAATTTTTCGTTTGGGGCAGTTTAGAACCGCTACAGAAAAATTTTATTATTTCTTTTTTTCTGTTTCTAGTGAATCACGCTTTCAACTCTCCTTCTCTTTAGAAACCCACTTCTCTTCCCCAAACCCTAACATCTCTCTCTCTCCCTTCCTCCCCCTCTCTCTACAACCCGCGGTTCCCGATCTCCGCTGGTGGCGACAAAAATTGGGATGATGGACGACACCTACTCCCCCCTCTCTCTGCGACCTGTGATCCTCGGTCTCCGCTGGTGGCGACGAACATCAGGATGATGGACGGCGCCAACTTCGTCGACGGTAACAAGATCCTTGCCTGGATCAACACCACTCTGCTCTCAATCTCTCCAAGGTCGAAGATGTAAGGATCAATCCACTTTCTATAGTTTGTTTACTTGTATTTTGTGTTGCTCAGAAATTTACCATGTTGACAACATTGTGCATAACATTTGTATTTTATACCTCCAGAGAATTTCTTGAATCAATTGCAGTGAATGACAATTGAACTCTAATTTCTAGTGTACCATTGTGCATGATTGATGGTTATGTTGATAGCTTGCGTGTTGAAATTGTAACAATTTTTCCTTAATGTTTTGTTTTGTTTTGTTAACTAATTGAAGCCTAATTTGTATTTCAATGTCTACAGATATTTCAGGCACCATTTGTCAGGAAAGAGCAGGAAAATCCCAAGAACGTGGCTTTCATAATATTGGGCAGAGGAGCAGGAACTCAGATCTTCCCTCTCACTAGCACTCGAGCCATGCCCGCTGTAAGAAAATCTTTTATGTTTACATTCTTTGTTGATTCTTCATATTCGCAAGTATTATGTTCCAAAATGAACTCGAAACACGAATATATCTCCATTATGCAAGCCCTTTTCCTCTTCGATAGTCATATGGCCGAAATTGACATCATGGAGTTTAATTTTTCATTGATATGGAGGCTTTATGATCTTTATGCGCGATTAATAGAACAAATGTGTTGAAATCATTTTTTAGAAAGTATTCACTAGAAATCATTTCTTTCTTAAAGTTTGATGCATTGACATAACATGATCGATGCATGGGGTAAACATATGCTCTGGTTGGAGGATGCTACACTCTTATTGACATTGCGATGAGCAACTGCATCAATAGTGGCATAAACAAGATATTCATCATGACTCGGTTCAACTCGGCGTCCCTGAAGCGACATATCTCTCGGACTTACAAACTTGGGAATGTTGTCAACTTTGGAAATGGATTTGTGGAAGTAGTGATCTTTATCAAACACTTTGTTCTACGTTCTTTTTATGTATCAGTTTGAAGCATATTTGGCATTAATAGACTTGGTGCTCCTAAGTTGTGACCAGTTGATTGCAACGGTTAATTTCAACTGTTTGTTTGCGAGTGAAACAAGCGGATCAAAAGAAAGAGGAAGAAAATTTAATTTCTTCTACTTTCTCCAAGATCAATTGAGCTGGACAGATCCTGCTTGATCTGATCATATACATTTTTTTTGCTTCACACTCAAGCTTCATCTGAAGAATACTTTATTCTTGATTTCCTTTCTGATTCTAAAGGAAAATTAGTTTGAGTCGATAGGCATGTTTTGGCAGCTACTCAGATGCCTGGCGAGGCTGGAATGCATTGGTAACAAGGAACAACAGATGCTGTACGAAAATTCACTTGGGTATTTGAGGTTCGTATTTTGAATGGCAAGTAGCTTTCTTTAATGAATCTGAATTGTTTTTAATTACTTTCTGTTCTTCTTAATCAAGCTCGTGTTTACATTGAGGACGGTAAGAATATGAACATCGAACAGATACTAATTTTGTCAGGGGATCACCTGTATCGTATGGACTACATAGACTTGTGCAGGCAAGTTCTTAATTTATTCCAAATGCTGCTATTCTTTTGATTGCCATCTAACATGTATTTGTTAAAGAAATCAACATAGTTAAGTGACAACATATAATGCATGCAGAAACATGTAGACTCTGGGGCTGACATTACGGTGTCTTGTGTACCTGTGGACGACAGCTAAATTCCTGCAGTCACCAATGTCGACACTTGACGTGTAAGATCTTACAGCAAGTGTTAAAAACCATATGTTTTAGGATTTTATTTTTGTTTTATCACTATTTTTTAAGTATCTTGCTAATTCCGCATTTTTGTGTTATCTTATAGTACAGATTGATGAAGATTGACAATGTAGACCGAATCATACAATTCTCCGAGAAACCCAAGGGTGCTAACTTCGAATCAATGATAAGTCCAACAAAATCCTAATTAATTCATTATTGGTGCATTACTTTAATTATTGATCATTTCATCGAAGAGGAACATCATGATATTATTTTACAGTATTTCGAAACAGGAGAATGGACTAGTTTCCATGTTTCTTCTATTGAATTTGAACTTTTCACTAGTTTTTTCTTCATGTGTTGTTTTGCACGGATTAGGTGAAACCATGGTTAGTGCTTTTTTTTTGCATACTCATTTCCTGGATGATGTGATGTTTACTGTTTAAGTAGTATGAGGTTAATATTTGTAACATTTTGAACATATAATAGGTCAAATAAAGAATGATGACTAGCCTAACAAACTGCATTCCTATGATATTTCCAGGGACATCGAATGATTTTAAACCGGTTAGATAACCATGAATATGCCTGCTTTAGCATGCTCCTTTGTGATTTTATCTGCTCAGTCAGCCTTTCTAAGTTCTAGCATGATTGATCGTTCTTACTGGGTTCTCTCTGATATTAACGAAAATTGATAACAGTATATTTCATTGAACATGCATCTCGATTGCTTCACTAACATCGTCATGCATTGCTTCTTTGGTTCTTTCATTGATTTTTTCTTCACTCATTCATGCATTATTAGCATCAGTATTAAGCTCTGATGTTGAAAGATGCTCATCACACGGTTGCAGAGACGATTTTAAGTCCCGAACCCGATCGATCACCATCGACGACGATGCAAACAAAGGACATCTAGCAGCTGTAGAAATGGCCGCAGGGGGTGGTATTTTTTCCTGCTAGCTAGCTAGCTTATCTGTGTTAACATGCAATAAATTAATCTTCAATTCTTCTCCTATTTGTTTGTAATTCTTAATTAACATTGTCTAATTATTTAATGTAGGATTAGTTAGATACAAACAAGATGTTTGATGGTTGAAAAGCAGAAACCAAACAGTGTATCAACTTGCAGAAGATTGAGTTGGGTCCAGCTTCTGTCCATCTCTTTTGGCTATACAGCTTTCGTGGTAGCAGTTGCAATCATCCATAGTGGCTCGCCGGATCTGTACTGAAAGCTATAAAATCGAGATGACGATTGTAGCCACCTGTTTAGTAGTATGAAGAAATTATAGCATTTGCTTACATCGTTTTTATGTACATGTGCGTATTATTGTCAATTTCTTGTAGGCAATTTATGTTTAAAGTGATATGTATTATAAGAACCTGAAGGTGCATATATATGAGGAAAAAAGATGCTGAAGGAATAATGTTATTTTCTGATTTAATTTTTTTTTAAAAATTAATCGTGAGTTACTGGCGGTTCCTAACCACCAATAACTTTCTTTTATTTAATTTTAGCATTTGTTTATTTTCATTTTTATATTTTTTAAAAAAAATTAATTTAGAGTTTTTACCGGTTTGAAACCGATACAACTTTCGAATAGTGGCGGTTTGCAACCGCTAACACATAGTTTCAGGCGGTTTATTTGTAGCGGTTCGGAACCGCTACAAACGACGTTTCTCACGGCTCAAATAGTAGCGGTTTCTTAAACCGCTTGAAATCATGCTAGCGACGGTTACGAACCGCCAAAAGCCCAATCGCGAACCGCTAAAAACATTCACCTTTGTTGTAGTGTGCATAGTATACCATAGCTCATGGTACCCAAGCTTTGTTGGGTCCAAGGGGATTAGCCCTTTGGAAACCAAGTCCAAGTGGACTTTGGCTTCCCAACATAGTTACCACTATTTATCACATCGCTAAAATAAGAATTAACATACACATTCCTATCATTTGTGCTAGTGTTCTTAGGACTCCAAATTGTGTATGTTTTGGGTGTCCTTTTCCTAGTTGCATGCACATTTGGTTGAGATCTATGTGGTGCATGCTCCTAGGAGTATGAGATCTAGCATATGAAGATGGAGGTGGATAAGGATGAGACATATGGGTTATATGCAAATTGAGGAGCATGCATATTATATGCAACATATGGAGCATGCATGTGATGTGGTAGATGTGTATGAGCATACATGGGAGAAATATGTGTATGAACATATGAATGTGTAGGAGCACGTGCATGAGTATTTCTCAAGTGTGAGTTTGCACGTGCCCGTGGGTGAGGAGCATAAAATGTGTCATACGTGTCCACAAGTGAAGTAGGAGATTTCCTACGTGTATTGGTGTTGGTGTACATATAGGCATGACCTTTCTTTTGGTTTCCACACTTAGTGAGTTTCTTGCCAAAAGAGGTAGAGTGCGAAGTGGTGGCCTTCTTGGTAGGTTCGCTATCAATAGTGTTTTTGACACCACTAGTGGATGCACCGGAGGATGGCCTCATAAAATCTATAGTTACACCACTATAGGATGTGCGAGATTTGGATGCATTTGCTTCTACATAACCAAGTTCAACACGATGTGTGGCCAGAAATTGATTTGAAAGCAATTCATTCAATTGCCCTTTTCCTTTGTTAAATCTCTCAACTTGGGAGGACACGAGCTCATATTTCTCCCTAAGAGAAGAAATATTGGTATCCAAAGTGGACACACGTGTTTTGAGCTCGTGCATTTGGGGTTTAAGAGAATCATTTTCAATACCCAATTGTGTGTTTTGTGAAGCTAGATCAATACTATCTTTAGAATAATCTTGATCTGGTTGAGATTTGAGGGAATTCACCTGATTTCTCAAGGTGCCATTTTGAGAAACCAAATTAGCTTTCTCAAGTGTAAGTGTGTCAACAATGGTGTCATTATTGATGATGTATGGCATGGATGATTTGCTAACATTAGATTTCTTCAAATTAGTATATCTAAGCATAAGAGATTGATACTTAGAAAATAATTCTTCGTTAGCAATACGAAGTTCATCCATGGTTACCTCGGGTTTATCATTCTCACTATCACTCTCATTGGAGAATGCATCTTCTCGGGCCATGAAGCATTTATGTGCACTCTCATCCTTCTTATTCTCAGATTCACTTGAGGAATATCCACTTAAGTCATCGAAAGTCCCAACAAGTCCTTTCTTTTTGGCCTTCTTGAATTTGTTGGACTTGTGGTACTTTGGTGCTTTCCACTTTTCTTTGTTTCCTAACATTGGGTAATTCTTCTGGATGTGCCCCGGCTTGTTACACTTAAAACAAAGAGACGATGAATTGTTAGTGAAATCAAATTTAGATTTGGAAGGAAATTTACCTTTGCAAAAGAAGCGTTGGAACTTCTGTGCCATTTGCGCTATTTCTTCCAAATCCATTTTGTTCTCAGATTTCATCACTATCGGAGGATGAAGAAGTAGTCTTGAAGGCTAACAATTTCTTATTTACCTCCATTGGGTTCATCATAGCTCTAATCTTCATTCGGTTCTCCCTTCTTACTTCGTAAGACATGAGAGTATCGATGAGATTCACCATGGTGTAGTTTTTCAGGTCAATGACATCCTCAATGGCAATTGCTCTTTGATATGCTCTTTTTTTGTATGTTTTATCGCATATGTTCATGACGTATTTCACCCTCCAAACTCCCATTTTATACACTTTTACGCTTTTATTTGGAACAATATTACTTTCGGAGTGTTTATGCCCATTTCAGGGATTTAGAGCGATATTAGAGCAATTTAGAGTCAATGAGACGATCAACGATATAAGAGCACCAAGAAGATTCATGTCGACATGCTTGACGTGACAAAGAAGAAGACTAGAGGGAGAGAAAGAGAAAGTAGCAGCCAAGGAGCGACCGAGTCAATTTCCCAGGCGACTCGGCCCGAGCAGCATCGGCTGCTCGGTCGAGTTGACACGCGATTCTCGCAGAGGAAACTGATACACCCTACTCGATCGAGTTGGGTAGCTACTGTAGGGTTTTCTGGGACCCTTAGGGCACAAAAACTCTATGCCCGTCCTAAGTCGGACGGAACATAGACAGAAAAGCAGCGGAAAATAACCATGTTAATCTAATTAACATTTAACCCTAAGGTCCAAGACCCTAATCCAAGATCTATGCCGACTTAGGATGGGTCTGACCATCCCAAGAAGGATCTAGCCTACTGCGATTAAATTAAACTAATGCTAATAAACATATACACGGAATCTCAACCCTGGAGCAGGAGAGATGTTCTGCACCGTCTTCCGAGCCGCTCCCCGTCCCACGCCGAGCTGCTCCTCGAACCGCTCCCCGAGCTGCTCCTCAAACCACTCCGCATCCCGAGGCGATCAATCCCGTGTCACCGAGCCAACCACGCACCGAAGAAAGTTTCACGCGAGTGAAACCTCCGCCTAGATTTCGGATCTGAATCCGAACTCCTTTGCGGCTTTGCTAGAGCCCTCAGGAGCAAGGCAGAAATTTATAGGGAGAGGAGAAATATTAATTTAAGCTTAGATCCGAGCGTGCTCCAACATTTACAAGAGCCACTCAGATCTAGAGCTTGGGACGAGTTTTGAGGAGGGGAGCAGACCCCTATTTATATAGGCGGCTGACTGCTCCCCTTCCCTCAAAATCCGATGTGGGACTAATTTAGAGTTAATCAAATTCAATTTAGTTTGTCCTTCACAAAGTGAAAACTTCCGTGAATTTTAACTCCCTCACCGTTGAACTTCAGGATTGATACAACCTATCAATTCGAAGGGTGTTCAACGGTGAACGCATAGGAAAAAACCGTTCGTCAATCGGAGTTCGTTTGACCCTCCAATTAACCGTCCAAAGTTCAGCCCAAGATTGTAATTCGCAAAAACTGAGCCGTCGCCCAAGGCAACCAAAGGGTTCAGAACCCTAACTGTGGGGCCCACAAAATGGGCCCCACAGAACAGTTTGCGCGTGCTGCCCAAAGCGGGGCCCGCCTGGGCAGAAGCCCAGGCGGGCCAGGTGCCTGGGCTTGGGCCCAGGCCCTTGGCCTGGGCCCTGCCCTCCATGGGCATTCGATTGCCCAGCGCCTGGGCAATTGCCCAGGCGCAAAACTTGCGGCCCCATTTTTTTTAATTTGTTTCTTAAACAAATATATAAACAAAATGGGCTACTACTTTAACTGTTTGGGCCTGATCTTTGGGCTTCTATTTAAACACTTTAAATAGACTTATTGGGCTTGTTAGAAGTCCGTTTTCGACGCGGTTTGAACCTGTGTATAGAGCGGGATGAACCCGTCTTACCGGTGAACTTTTCCTTGCGTTTATATCATTAAATATTGTTTTAAACAATTTAAAACACATTTGATCTCCTTTGCATTAAATGCAAAATAGTCCCTATCTAGGCTTAAATTATCATTTGCATCTAATACAAATGATCCGAGGCCACATTCCTCTACATCTCCCACTTGCACTCAGGATCATTTATCCCGAATGCAGGAGATGATTGCAAACATATTTTGCAATATTTTATCCCTTGCATCAAATGCAAATTATTCTCCCTAACTAATTTCTACCTATTACTAGACGAAGGTCACACTCTGTGTGAGACCCTACAGCCTGACCCTTACAACAGGTTGGGCTCGAAGCCCTATACGGCAGTGACCACGAGCAGTGGTTGCCGTCCCTGCTTCAGGAATCATCATTATATGGTTGACTCATTGACATGAGTATTGTCGGGACCACCCTGACTGTTTCCGTGATGAATTCCGCAGTTATAGTCTCTTCGTCTTAACTATGTCGTGTAGATCAAGTCTAGGGTACAGTCAAACTGTCAACCCCAATAACTTGACTCAGTTTAGTTTCTATCAATCTTTAGTCAAATAATGTTGGACTTCTTCCAACAAACTCTGGCCAGAGATTTTACTAAAGACCGAACTAACTCTACGACACTAACTCCCATTGACCGGGAGAGACGAATTCTCTCTTGGTCATTACTCTCCTCATACGCTTCAAGTGTCACCCAATCAAAAGACCTTTCGACAGGCCTTGCCTCGAAGCTAGGTCAGTTGATCTAAGTGGCACCATTCACGCACAGGTTCTTCAAAATGACCTCAAGTCAAAAGACCAACTGGCCTATCATCACTAAGAGTTATCATTGACAGATTGGTCAATATAACCATATGATAACTCTTGTGGATCGTTCAGTGAACTAATTCTCTAATGAGCACCTGTGTCTCGTCTTCGACTTCGCCAAGTCAAGCGATCATGAGATCATCGCCACCGCTAAACGGTGAAGACTAAGACACAATGGTCTATCCGATGTTTCGATATCCTTGTCTCGAAACATCTACGACCACAAACCCTTTTAGACTTATGCTACAGACGGTCAAACATTTCTCCATGATCGAGATACTCATCTCGATACCTGTTTGACCTCGCATAAAGTCTCAGGACTTTACTTAAGTTTATATCTAATGTTAACTACATTATAACATAACTTTAGATAAATTATTACCAAACAGCTTACTGTTATTTCGAAAAAGATGTTTGTGCTATTCACACATGGAGATAGATAGCCTTGAGGGTAATATCTCTCAACATCTCCCACTTGCACTCCGGCCCATTTATCTCGGTATCTTATACCGTTTTTACACATAAGTTTTACCGACTTCATGTGATAGAGCCTTCGTGAGTGGATCTGCTAAAACCGTCTACACTATAGACTTAAGGGGTTTCTATGTTCATGTTAGACCAACCATTTGAATCTCATTCAAATAATTCACTTGGTCGTTCGGAATCCATAATATTTTTATTTACTTGGATCTTATCCAGTTCATCGTACCTTACGATAATAATTTAAATTAGTTACTGGTCATTTCAAATGGCTCATATTTATTACAGATAAAGTATCAAACTCTTTTGATCACTTTGTCAAAATATATGTTCCATCCCTTTGATGCCCCGCATGTAATTTATACGCTCCCACTGACCTTGAAAACTTTCTGGTTAATTCATATAAGTTGGTCCGTCTAAATCATATTTAGAAAAACAAACTTATAAGTGAATGTTCCAATTTTCATGGTCAACTTTGAGCGTTTTATATCGAGCTTGGTCCGAGTAGATCTGTGCACATCTGCTGGCGAGACAGTTTCAACATAATCCGTTTTATAGGAATTAGGATGAAAAAACCGTTCTCGACCAACATGATTGCACTTCACTATTTTCCTTTCTGCACCAATTTTTCAACTTAAAGATTTACTTGCAGAAAGTGCGGAAACATTTTCCTTGGATACGTAAACTAAATTCAAAAATTTATTTACGCATGTGGACCTATTCTGATTGCATCAATTTATAAATCGGAGTTACTGCTCCGAATTTCATCCCGGAAGTTGACTAATTCATTATCAGTTATGATGTCTAACTCGACTCATCATCTCACGAGATTCGAGTAATTATACAACTTCCTAATGATTGTTTTAATGAATATCTTATTGATAATGTCTTCATAGAACATTATCAAAACCTAGGCATTACTTTTTGGGACTTAACCCAGCGGGAGGACTTAACTCAGAGTCACTTGCTATGGATCGCACCAAGTCTAACTAAGTGTGATTCATACCTTTTAACACACCGAAGTGTTAACAGACTTGACATGAGAGAAAATCACATTTTCTTTTTATTACGCAAGATTTTATGTAGCTAAGTATTTGACCATTCGATCTAATCGAATCAGTTTAAATACTTTTGTCATTTCGTTCTTTATTTTATCAGACTTGTGTTTCATCAAGAACACGTGTCTTAATAAAATATACGAATAACTTATTTTGGTTAATATAAACTCAAGTACATTAGTATGTACTAGACTGAGTTCGACAACTCATTCTCCCACTGTCTCACAGATGGGTTTCGGCCATTATATCTAAGAGGATAAGACTCACAAGTGTCCGTAGACTTCATAATACGAGAGGTCAGGCCCCTCTTTATGTGACTTGTGAAGCTTAGTCTCTCGATACGGCCTAGTCTATTTTACCAAATAAGTTTGCTACTATCTTGTGTATTTATATATTAACATTTAATATATATATATATATATATATATATATATATATATATATATATATATTATCGTTATACATATTACTCATTTGCTTCAGAAGCAATGTGACGACATTCGTCAAAATGCGTTAACCTTTTTGTATAACAATAACTATGAAATCGTGACATCAAAAATGTCACATTTTTATTTCCTCCTACTTATGCCTTTACTAATGATAAATTAAACTAACTTTCTCAAATGACTTTCCGGAGTGCCTTCTTCCTTTTCTAAATCACATTTAGATATAAAATTAGCCCAACATAAATAAATAGCTATGCAAGCATCTCATGTATCCAAACGCCTGAGAGTTACAATCTTGAGTGTAGCTCAAGAAGTTGCTTGTCTCAAGATCCGGTTGGGATACATAGTCTTGCACCGCTCATGCACTCGTATTCGACTCAAACGGTTTGATCGAATTCTCGAACTTTGTAGATCAGAATTGTTTGTCCATACAACCTTGAGGGTAGCTCGACAAGTTGTAGGGAGAAACATATTTCGAATATCTTATATGTTCAAGCTGCCTCATATAGAGACGAGTGACATGTAGTGTGAATTTATTTGTTGGACCCAGAACTTAATGAAATCATATTTCTTAAGTCTGTTCTTTAAAAGGTCATTTTAATGTAAACGAGAATATAGTTTTAATTCTATCAATTAGAATTTAACTTGATATTCAATTAATCAACCTATTTGACCGGTTAAATAATTCCATTATAAAATTATATTTTGATTCCTTCGGTAAACATAGTCTTGCCATAGTTTTGGCATATGTTCAAAATTAAATATAGGTAGAATGGTTTTTATCTATCTATATCCTCCCACTATTTTTACGATCGTTTCAAAGCTTAATAGCGAACGATTTAATCAAATTAAAATTAATGGGTAAGAGGTCCAATCACCTTGAGCCTAACAACCTTGAGGGTAGCTCAACAAGTTGCTTGACTCTGCGATCGGAAGATGACTCTTCATCGATCATATCAGATATAACCCTCTTAATCGGTTTTTACCCCTAGCCATTTGTGATCATGAGGGTGCTCATCCAAATCACAATGTCTAGTCTAGTCGGACCCTTGTTTTCGTGTCTAGCCTGACTTGCTCTGGCGCTCGGGGTATTCACGACACGTCGGTTTGGGTCAGGACTTAGACTACATCTAGTCAGACTACATCATTGACTTAACTTACGCCGGTGCTCAGGGTACGAGGCGACGGTTTGGGTCAGTCAAGATTTCATCTTATGTATTTAAGGAGTTGATTTCTACAGGGTTGCCATGTCACAGCTTGAGGGTATCTCAACAACTGTAACACGGGTCCTATAGTAGCTAACCCCTAAAACAAGGAGGGCTACGGCTAATCTTGAAAAAGATTATTAACGTATTTGACTTAGATATAGTCCATGGTGTCATACAATCATGATTCGCGACATTGCGGTCCAACGGAACACAGCCAGGGAATTGACTAAGCCAGGATCACTATCCCTTAAAGGGTGATCCAGAACTCTTAGCCAAGCACATTGACTGGATCATGGTCCATTGAATGAAGCTTGTCATTTTTGTATGTGTGCCATAGACTAAACAACTTTTATTAACAACTAATTAATCCCATCAACTAGTTGCATCCTTAAATTCAAAATTTTAGGATTTGTTTAATAACTTTTATTAAGACCTTATCAACTATAAGGTTCACGTGCTATCCTAATCGTTATTAGGATTTTAATAAACTTTATTAACAACGCCAAAAACGAAGTCCTTTAATGAGAATTAATTATAACAATTAGAATTAAGATTCATTAAAAGGACTACCCTAATCATGAATTAGGTCTTAAAGGGTTGTTAAAAGTTTTAGTAAAACATAGCATGTCATTAAAATTCAAGTAATAAATTTTAATCATTTCTTAATGGCTAACCTAAAGGGTTGTCTTGTGTTATCAAATAAGAGACAAGATTATGCATAGCCATTAACATAAGATTACACTAATTTTATCGCATAAAATAAAAGTGTACAACTATTTAACAATTTAAATAGAACAAGGTCTATCACATAAACAATTTTAGCATGCAAACATAAATTTAAAATATGATTTTAAAATATTTTATTTTTATCTCATAAAAACTTGTTTTTAAAATCACAAATTTGCATGCTACTTTAAAAAATTTATCGCATAAAAATTTTAACCTTTAAAATCAGTTTTAAAATATCTCATAAAATTAAAACATCATTTAAAAACTTTCATGCTTAAAAATTTATAATATAAAATTTTTAGGCACTTTAAACTTATCGCATAAATTTTAAAAGATTTAAAATTAGTTTTAAAAATTATCACATAAATTTTAAAACGTCATTTAAAAATTTTCATATTCAAAAATTTATCACATAGATTTTTAAACATCAAACACAATTTTAAAATTTATCTCATAACTTTAAAAACATTTTTATAAGTATTTAAAAGCATTTCATATGTTTAATAAAATCGCAGGCTAGATCGTAACACAAACCTTGCTCTGATACCACTGTAGGGTTTTCTGGGACCCTTAGGGTACAAAAACTCTATGCCCGTCCTAAGTCGGACGGAACATAGACAGAAAAGCAGCGGAAAATAACCATGTTAATCTAATTAACATTTAACCCTAAGGTCCAAGACCCTAATCCAAGATCTATGCCGACTTGTGATGGGTCTGACCATCCCAAGAAGGATCTAGCCTACTACGATTAAATTAAACTAATGCTAATAAACATATACCCGGAATCTCAACCCTGGAGCATGCGAGATGTTCCGCACCGTCTTCCGAGCCGCTCCCCGTCCTATGCCGAGCTGCTCCTCGAACCGCTTCCCGAGCTGCTCTTCAAACCGCTCCGCATCCCGAGGCGATCAATCCCATGTCACTGCGCCAACCACGTGCCGAAGAAAGTTTCATGCGAGTGAAACCTCCGCCTAGATTTCGGATCTGAATCCGAACTCCTTTGCGGCTTTGCTAGAGCCCTCAGGAGCAAGGCAGAAATTTATAGGGAGAGGAGAAATATTAATTTAAGCTTAGATCCGAGCGTGCTCCAACATTTACGAGAGCTGCTCAGATGTAGAGCTTGGGACGAGTTTTGAGGAAGGGAGCAGACCCCTATTTATATAGGCGGCTGACTGCTCCCCTTCCCTCAAAATCCGATGTGGGACTAATTTAGAGTTTATCAAATTCAATTTAGTTTGCCCTTCACAAAGTGCAAACTTCCGTGAATTTTAACTCCCTCACCGTTGAACTTCAGGATTGATACAACCTATCAATTCGAAGGGTGTTCAACAGTGAACGCATAGGAAAAAACCGTTCGTCAATCGGAGTTCGTTTGACCCTCCAATTGACCGTCCAAAGTTCAGCCCAAGATTGTAATTCGCAAAAACTGAGCCGCCGCCCAAGGCAACCAAAGGGTTCAGAACCCTAGCTATGGGGCCCACAAAATGGGCCCCACAGAACAGTTTGCGCACGCTGCCCAAAGCGGGGCCCGCCTGGGCAGAAGCCCAGGCGGGCCAGGGGCCTGGGCCCCGCCCTCCTTGGGCATTCGATTGCCCAGCGCCTGGGCGATTGCCCAGGCGCAAAACTTGTGGCCCCATTTTTTTTAATTTGTTTCTTAAACAAATGTATAAACAAAATGGGCTGCTACTTTAACTGTTTGGGCCTGATCTTTGGGCTTCTATTTAAACACTTTAAATAGACTTATTGGGCTTGTTAGAAGTCTGTTTTCGACGCGGTTTGAACCTGTGTATAGAGCGGGATGAACCCGTCTTACCGGTGAACTTTTCCTTGCGTTTATATCATTAAATATTGTTTTAAACAATTTAAAACACATTTGATCTCCTTTGCATCAAATGCAAAATAGTCCCTATCTAGGCTTAAATTATCATTTGCATCTAATACAAATGATCCGTGGGCACATTCCTCTACAGCTACTCGACCCGAGTCGTCGATTTCCAAAGCGACTACTTTGAGCTTCTCCCCAAGGCACTGTAGCTCGACCGAGCACGAAGGCCACTCGGTCAAGTAAGGAGAATGCCCATATTTTCAGACATCCTCTCAGTCTTTTGAGTTGTGCTATCATTCCAGGGAGCAAAGTAATGTTCTCAAATTTTTTATGGATAGTATACTTCATGATGGTTCCAACTCCACCAAGAACGTGTCAATCGGATGTTGGATGAAATCTGGGAAATTTTTGCAAGTTGATGCTGTCGTGCTGAAATCTGTACTCGACCACCTACTCGACCGAGCAGACCCTACTCGACTCGAGCAGACAAAGCAGAGTTTTTAGAGGAATTTCTTCCCTACTACTGACTCGACCGAGTATGGGGCTACTCGACCGAGTCAGCTGGGGCCCAGAACTTAAGTTACGGTCCGAATTGATCTTGGGCACGAATTTCAGAGGGGTTTTGGGTTATTTGCTAGGGTTTTGTGGGGACTATATATATGAATTGTAGCCGTCATTAGAGGGGAAATTTTTGGAGAGTTTTTAGAGAGTTCTATCAAGTTTTGGAGATGATCTTTTGGGAGTTAGGCTATGCCATAGGCCTCTCTCTTGTATCAAGATAAGTATTTTTGTTCTCTTTAATTCTATTTTAGTTCTTCTAATTGTTTTTCTATGATGCTAGTAATGATCGCTATTGTTTTCATAATGTTTGCTATGCTTGAGTAGTCCTTTCTAGGGCTAAGGGATTACCCCATGGATTTTAGGATTTAGATGAAAAGCTAGGATTTTAGGTTGCGTTGGTATAAAAGGGGGATTATTTTGGCTGATCTTGAAAAATCCCTAGGAGAACTCGTACTGAGATCGTGCTCACGGTCGGTGGAATCGATTAGCTTAAGGAGTATATTATAGATTTAATTAGGGAGTTAGTAGATTCAACCGAGGCTCGTGACCATGCTCGGCTCGTGCCTTGATGGGATCCACCGACGAACTATACCACTAATTGACGGCTACCGCCATTGCATTAATAAGAGCCACCAAAATACCTCGAAGCTCTAACCCACGAGAGTGGTATAAGTTGAGAGCATTCGAACCACGAGAGTGGTGAGAGTATTGTAGATCCTTAATGCACGTACCGTATGCATCTATTGATTGAACCGAAGAACGCAGAAAGGAAGCGTGCCTTTCACTCCCAAGCTAGGAGCGTCAATGCAATAAAATATAACCGGTGAGTACCAGGTCGGATCACAGGGACAAGTCGTTCTACGCTAGCAAAATCTATCGATAAAGAAAGATAATAGCGTGAGACAACCACCTTACTAATGGTGGAAAAGTGTGGAAAAATATGGGGTGAATCTACCTTCCTAGCCTATGCACTAAGGGTGGAGAGCCGAATCGGCAAAAAACAAGGAGGACTCATGTGGTGTGTATGTGAGTGAGGTCGTGGGTGCAAGAATTCATCCCACATATAACTCAATTGATCTCCCGGCTAAAGGACGAACAATTGGATGATGCGGCATTTCATCGAACATGTGGGGTGCAATAAGTAGTGAATGAAACTTATGTGAGTAATAAACAATGAGCACAATAGTGAGGGTCCACTAGGATGAGGCTCTCTTTGGATTTCCCCTTAGGGTTCCAATAAACAAACCAAACTCAAAGTTTCATCCACCAATTTAGAACATGAAAATATGATAGAGGTGAAATTCAAAAGCCAACAACAACAACAAGCACAACACAGTCACACAAGAGAGATCTAGACCTTCATGATGAAAAAAGAGAAGTTTTTACTCAAAACTATCATCCGATTAAAACACAAAAAACTAAATCAAAATACACAAGAGAATAGAAAGAATTCTCCCAAGTGTCACTCCAAGATGAGATCTTCCATTCTCAAGTGCCCCTCCAAGCTCCTCAAGCTTTATCAACCTCCCCCAAGCCCTAGAATTTCAGTAGGAAAAAGAATGGGGCTGAAATCTGCCCTAGATTCGCAATAAAACTCATTCCAGCCTAACGGATCTGCAATTGGGCAAATTGGGCTGGAAAACGCACCCAAAACAGCACAAAATCCGCTAAAACCCGCCCTCTAAAGGCATTGCGGGTCGGGCGCATGGGCGCCTGACCCACGGGCGCTGAATGCCCCCGCATCCTGGGCGGTCACGCGCTGAATGCGCTCGCATCCTGGGCGGTCACGCGCGCTGCGCGTGACCGCCCCCAGCGGGACTATATCTCTTTATTTTTTATTTTTTATTTTTTTAAAAAAAATGAAAACACAGCTGCCCGCAGCTGAGCGTGGGCCGCGGGAGTGGGCCGGCCAGTGGGCTAGCCCAAAGGCTTGGGGTTTTTTTATTTTTATTTTTTAAATATTCCCATAATAGCTCCTTAGGCTCCAAAAAATCCCGGAAAATATCTCTAAGCTCCAAAAAATTCTGGAAAAATTCCAGAAAATCCAGAAAATTCCCATGAGTACATGAAAAATAAGGGGAGCAAAGATTAGTCCATAAAAACACATTTTATGTATAAAATTAGAATAGTCTTTAATAATTCACAATATCTCGAATATGCATGTATTAAAGCCAATATTAACATGATATACACATAAAATGCCCAGAAATGGGGGGAGGGGGAATATGCAATTTATATCCCAAATCACACCCCCAGCTAGTTTTTGCTGGTCCCTAGCAAAATATGCGATAAATTCAGATTAAATTGAAAACATGCACCAAACTCAAGATATCCTCATGGCATGCCAAAAATATTATTTCCAAGTGATTTCAAAGCAAATATACCCAATATATGAAAGTAAACAACAAATGACATCTGTTTCAGAGTGTTTTCTCACTACAAAAGCGTTGACCGTGGACTACCCGGTCAACGTGGTCAAGGGGCCGACTTGGGTCCCTCGGGTGCGTCGAGTCTGTGCAGACGCGGTGCGAATCAGAGTTGCGGATGACGTGGAGCACGTCGGCTGGGTCGGGTCTGGATCCTCGGCTACAAGGGGGGTGAGGGGAAGCCTCGACCCGGTGTGAGACGCTCAGCCTCGGACAGTCGGATGACGAGGGGTAGCCTCGGTGCCTCGTGAGCAGAGGGGAAGCTTCGGCTTGGACGGACGTGCTCGGCCTCAGTCGATCGGACGACGAGGGGTAGCCTCTGTCGTCTTGCTTGATACGTGGCCGGCGTGGGACGGAGGGGAAGCCTCGGCCCGTGGATCTGACGTCCTCCTGCGCAGACGAGAACACTCGTCAGGGGGGCCGGACCTTGGTTCCGGCCAAATCCCCTCCGATGCCTAAGTCAGACGATGATCTGAAAGAGGAGGCTCGGCGGAGACGGTTCGACTCGAGAGGAGATCGGAACGACGTCTACCGGCGCGAGTGGGGGAGGAAGGAGATGAAGTGGGGGAACTAGGTCGTTGATGGAGTACCTTAGGTTTTAGTTACCTGAGATGCCGTCCCTTGTCCAGTCGTCCTTCTAGCCCTTTTATAGACTTCCCGTCGTGATTGCCCATGACTCACGTCCCTCGTCCGCCCCTAATCATGCCCCCTCAATCCGCCTCCCCTTCGCTGCTCCCTGCGCCATCCCAGCACCTCCCCATAACGGCCATTAAGTGGTAGCGGGCCCGGGGAACGGTTATCACTGGAGTGGGCGAGTGACTTACGCGTTATCGGGGCCGGGTCGGATCGATATTCGGGGGTCCTCTATAGGGCCTTGTCGGGCGGGCCTGATCACGCAGATGTGCTTCTGATCGACAGTCGGGTTTCTGGGCTCGTGTCTTTCGGGCTTCGGCCAAATAGGCGTAACAATTGCCCCCATTGGTCGGGTCGATCGGCCTCGGCCGGTTCGGCTCGGCCGATGTGACTTCCGCCGATTTCGACAGGCTCGTCAGTCAATGCCGACTCATTTATTGGTCGTCATCATGAGTTGGTCCGTTCGATACTTTTAAGGCGCGGGTTCCGAAGCGCCGTCGGTCCCCTGATGCTGCCACGTGTAGCTGCGGGCTTATCCCCACCGCTCGCGAGGTCATCTTAGATAGAGAAGCCGGATGGGTTGTGAGCCACCATCCCGTCATTTTCTTCTTTGCGTTGATCTCGATCCTGCCCGAGCTCCGCCCCATGTCGTCTTCCTCTGCCACTGGTTCGGGTCGGTCGGAGCGTGATGCCACTCCTGGCCTGGTGGGTAGTCCTCCTTTGGTGATTCGTCGGCACGGGGGTGAACTTTCAGGGGTGACCCCAGAGGTCTTAGCGTGGCCTTCGTCGGTCTGCGCCACCGCCATCGGGAGTATGTGCTCCGCCTACCTGCTTCCGCCATACTCGGCTCGTGCTCCCGGGTCCGACGAGCGGATCTGCCTTCCCGGTCCCAACGAGGTTGGAATATACGAGAAGTGCTTCTGCTTCGGGCTTTGTTTCCTGCTCCACCCCTTTATCGTCGAGTTCCTTCAGGCCCACAACATGGGCTTGTGCCAATTCTGCCCCAACGCCGTCAGGCTCCTCGTCAGGTTCGTCGTCGTCTGCATGCTAAGGGGAGTGGCGCCCTCTCTCCGTCTCTTCACCCAGTTCTACCGCTTGAGTCACCACCAATCGGGAGCGTGGATTTATATCAGCGCCCGCCCGAAGATGACCCTGGTGCTGGGGTTACCGAGCTCCCTGAAACACTGGAAGGGGGAGTATGTATTTGTCATGTTCCCGTCGAGTGTACCTTTCCCGGCTCGGTGGGGAGCGGCCGGCGTGGTCATCCTCGATCTAGGTGAGCCGACTGTCACCGAGCTGCAGACGGCGAAGGACCTGCTGGCGATTCCTGCGAGGGAGCGGACGATCGACGTCCTCTTTAGTGACCATAACTTGCACAAGCCGGTGTGGCCCTTGGGTAAGCTCTCCGAGTATTCGCCATTCGAGGTTGCTCGGGCTCTTCTCGGCTTCTTACTTCTTCTTTGGGTGCAGGTGGATTCCCTCTCGGTCCTTCTCCCGCCAGCACTCACGTGCAGGCCCCAGATCCGGACCCACGTAAGAGGGATCATGTGCTGGAGGTCTGAAAGAAGCAGCGGACCGTGACCTCAGCTGTAGGCTCCAAAAGGAAGAAGGGGCCATCTCCCTCTTTCCCCTTGTTGGGGTCTTCCAAGAGGGTCCGTGAGGGGGTCGAGTAAGTTGACGTCCCGCCGCCTGCCGATCAGCTCCGACCTGCCCCCTTGAGGTTGCCTGGCCGTGGGTTGGTCCTTCGCCTCTCCCGGGTGGCTCTCTCCCTGATGCCTACGATCGGTATCTAGGCGCGTTCCGCTCCAACCCAGGCGAGTTTCCTTCGTCAGGGGAAGGCCTTCTTCGTCCATGCTTCCCGGTGGGGGAGAAGGAATCGGTGTTCTTGAGCCGCGGAGCTGCCGCACGATTGGCCGAGAATAGTTGCCTCCCTCCTGATCAGGCTGTACTGGATGGAGTTAGAGGTGACTGTTTGGCCACCTTCGTGATTCAGGCCGGCCAACAGGTAGAGTGTCTCTGCTTGTCCTCCCTCCAGCTGCTTTCACCGTCTTACCTTTATTGCCTTGGTGCAGTTGTCCTCGGTGGGTCTTTCGATGAGGCGCCAGTTTGCGGCGCTTCTCAAGTCCAGGTCCGACACCGGGCGAGATCTTGAGGTCCACGGTGATGAAGGGGAGACATGTCAGTTAGAGGAAGTACTGGTCAAGTCCTTGGAGACCCGTGTAACTGAGCTGTCCTCTGCCTTGGAAGAGGTGGACCGGGAGAGAGCCTTGGCTCTAACTGCTAAGTCAGAGGCCGAGGCACGGGTCACCGAGCTTTTGGGAGATGCCGACGCGTCTGGGGGAGCCGACAAGATCCCCGTCTCCGTTGCTGCCCCCGAGGCCCTGGAGCTCTCCGATCGTCTGGAGGCGGAGGAGGAGCAGGTGAGGGCTCTCCTTGCTCAACTCGGCGAGAGATCCCGGGAGATCGAGAAGGAGAGGGCGGAGCACCAACGCCGGATCGTGACCTTAGAGGCTCGGGTGCGTGGGCTTGAGGAGGTGGATCCATCCCGGATCGCCCAAGACACCGTGAAGGAGTATGCCACCTCTTTCATTGAGTCCGCCTTGGCTGAGGCGTTCGAGAAGGGCTTCGCCCGGTGTCAATCTGAGATTCGGAAGAAGTTCCCGCTCTCGGGAATCAACTTCGAGTATCTCCGGATGCACTCTGACAGCGAGCGGAGTGTGGGGGGCGGCCCAAGTGGACAGCCAGCCTGTGACTCCACGGGTGCCCCTGGAGATGAATGAGGGAGGGGAATGCCACTCGGCCTCTTCATGCGTCTCTCCGTACATCTTTTTGCTTATCTGGAAAGGAACGAACTTAAATAAATTTATTTCGTAGAAAAGTAATACATTTATTGAAAGTACTTGCGTAAGTGTTCCGCATTCCAAGCGTGAGTGAGAATCCTCCCCTCCATATTGGCTAGACGGTAGGTTGCAGGTCCGAGGACCTCGATGACTTTGTAGGGTCCCTCCCATTTAGCCGTGAGCTTCCCTTTGCGCGCAGTATCCGGGTTGAAGCCTGCTTTCCGGAGGACCAGGTCCCCAAGGTGGAAGCTTCTTCCCCTGACCCGAGTATTGTAGTATCGGGCCACCTTCTACTTCTGGCGGATGATGGTGGCCAGGGCTTGCTCCCGCCGCTCGCCGAGGAGCTCCAGACTGAGCTCCAGACCTTGCGAGTTCCTGTCTTCGTCGAAGCATTTGAGGCGGAGAGATTCTTCACCCAATTCGACCGGTACCACCGCCTCGGCCCCGTAGGCAAGCATGAACGGGGTTTCACCGGTGGCCTCCTTGTGGGTCATCCAGTATGACCAGAGTATCCCGGGGAGCTCTTCTGGCCAGTTTCCTTCGGCGTCCTTCACTTTCTTTCGGAGGGGCTCTATGATGCATTTGTTGGCTGCTTCCGCCATTCCGTTGGTCTGGGGGTGCGCTACAGAGGCGAAGAGAAGCTTGATCCCCCATTCCGCGCAAAAGTCTTTGAACCCCGCAGAGTCGAACTGTTTCCCGTTGTCTGTGACGATGGCCCGTGGCACTCCGAATCTGGAGATGATGGAATTCCATACGAAGCTTTTCGCTTTCTTCCACGTGATGGTGGCCAATGGTTCAGCTTCGATCCACTTGGTAAAGTAGTCCACCGCCACAATCAGATACTTCCGCTGCCCCCGGACCGGTTTAAATGGTCCGTGGATGTCGAGCCCTCATTTCGCAAAGGGGATGGGGCTCATGATAGGGATGAGCTCCGACGGGGGAGTTGAGGTGTGGTTGGCATACCTCTGACATTCTTGGCACTTTTGGACATAGTTTGTTGTGTCTTGGACCAGGGTCGGCCAGTAGTATCCCTGCCTCAAGATCTTCTGTGCGACCATCTTGCCCCCGTGGTGATTTTCGCAGATCCCTTCGTGAACCTCCCGTAGGACGTAGTCGGCTTCCTGTGGTCTGATGCATTTCAGGTATGGGAGGACATCCGCCTTCGTCCAGTGCCTCCGGTAGAGCGTCCCCTCATGGATCACGTATCGGAGCACCTTCCTCTCCAGGGTCCGACGCTCGTCCCAGTCCGTCGGCACCTCCCCGTGAGTGAGGTACCGTATGATCGGGTCCATCCAAGTGGGATCTTGGTCGATCGCCATCACCTCCCGCTCTTCCGTGTTGGGGGACTACAGGTTCTCCACGTAGATGGTGTGGCCCAGCTCCTTAGGCGAGGATGAGGCTAGCTTCGACAACGCGTCTGCCCGTGCATTCTCCGATCGCGGGAGATGCAAGACTTCCACGTTTTTGAACCTGGACAACGCCGCTTTGGCGACGACGAGATACCTCTGCATCGCTTCCTCCCGCGCCTCGTAACTTCCCAGAAGCTAGTTGACAATGAGCTTCGAGTCACTGAGGAGGCGCACGGACTCGGCCCCGAGCTCCAGGGCTAGCCTCAGGCCGTTGATCACCGCTTCGTACTCCGCCATGTTGTTGGTGGCCGGGAACTCGAACCGCAACGCGTATTCCACGAAGTTCCCTTCCGGAGATCGGATCGCGATCCCAGCCTCGCCTCCCGACTGTGTGGCCGATCCGTCCACATGGACTATCCATGCTCCTGGGACTCCTGACTGGAGGTGGTCAGCCGAAAGAAAAGACAAGGGCTGGGCAATTACCGTTGCTGGGCCTTCACCCTCCGGGGGGTGTTCTCCTTCCGTTGTGCACTCAGCGATGAAGTCGGCCAAGGCCTGCCCTTTGATGGCCGTGCGCGGTTTGAATCGGAGGTCGAACTCGCTCAATTCCACCCCCCAGTTTAGCATCCTTCCCATTCGATCGAATCTCTTGAGATTCTGCTCCAGTTGTGAGTCGGTCAAGACCAGTATGGTGTGGGCTTGGAATAGGTCCTGAGCCTTCGCGCTGAGAGAACGAGGGCGTACGCCAGTTTCTCCATGGGCGAGTACCGCACCTCCGCCCCCTTCAAGATCCGGCTCGTGTAGTACACCGGCCACTGCACCCCACCGTCTTCCCTGATCAGCACCGAGCTCACTGCTTCCTCCGTGCACGCCAGGTAAAGGCTTAGTGACTCCCCTTCTCATGGCTTGGACAGGAGAGGCGGGCTGCGGATGTACTCCTTGAGCTCCGTGAACGCCCTGGAGCAGTCTTCGTCCCATAGTATCTCCTTCCTGTTGTCTGACGGTTCCGCGATTGCTTTGCTCAGAACTTTGAAGAAGGGGAGCGATCTTTCTGCCGATTTGGATAGGAATCGCCCCAAGGCTGCGATGCGCCCATTCAGCCTCTGCAGTTCTTTGATCGTCGTCGGCTCCCGCATGTTGATCAGTGCCTCGATCTTGTCAGGATTAGCTTCAATGCCACGGTTAGTTATCATAAATCCCAAGAATTTGCCAGATCTTACCCCGAACGTGCACTTCATGGGGTTGAGTCGAATGTTATGTCGCCACAACCGCTCGAAGGTTTCACGAAGGTCGGCGATATGGTCCTCCGGCTTTCTCGACTTGACAAGCATGTCGTCGACCTAGACCTCCAGGTTCCTCCCGATCTGGGAGTAAAAAACCTTATTGACCATTCTCTGGTAGGTGGCCCCTGCGTTCTTCAAGCCAAAGGGCATCTTCTTGTAGCAGTATGTTCCCCGGTCCGTCGTGAAGGCTGTCATCTCTTCGTCCCGGGGATCCATCTGGACTTGATTGTACCCTGAGTAGGCGTCCATGAAGCTAAGCATCTCGTACCCCGATGTGTTGTCCACAAGGTGGTCGATGCGTGGCAGGGGGTAGCTGTCCTTGGGACAGGCTTTGTTGAGGTCACTGAAGTCCACGCACATTTGCCACTTCCCGTTGGGTTTCCTGACCATCACCAAGTTCGAGAGCCACTCCAGGTACCAGACCTCTCGTATGAAGCCGGCGTCGAGGAGACGCTCTACTTCCTCGGAGGCCGCCTTCATCTTCTCGCCTCCCAGGTTCCGCTTCTTCTGCCTGACCGGCTTGAAGTTGGGGTCGACGTTGATCTGGTGGACGATCACCTGGGGATCTACGCCGGGCATGTCCTCTGGTGACCAGGCAAAGACGTCTAGGTTCGCCTCTAGACACTCGACCAGTTGGCTCCTCAGGTCGTGGCTTAGCCCTCTCTCGATTGAGACGAACCTGCCCTCGACGTCCGTGACAGGGATCTGCTCGTGTTCCTCCGCAGGGGTGGGTCTCGGCCCGCCCCTTAAGTCGAGCGCAGCCATCCGGTCGACTAGACGATCTTCGGGCCCTTCCTCCTCCAGTTGGTAGCAGGTATTCGGTCTCCCCGCGTCACCTTCGACCTGCCCCATCCCCCTGGGCGTTCGGAACTTGATAGTCTGATGGAGGGTCGAGACAACTGCACCGATGGCGTTGAGAAGGGGTCGGCCGATGATTCCGTTGTACTCCGACCCGATCCCCAGTACGATGAATTCTACCGCCAGGGTCACCGAGTCTGGTGGGCCTCCGAGTGTTACCGGGAGATGGATCGTGCCGATGATGGGGGTGGAATGACTCGTGAACCCTACCACGGGACCCGAGCGAGGTTGTAAGTCTTCCTTCTGTCGCCCCATCTTCTCCAGGGTTGACATGAAGAGGACGTCGCAGGAGCTGTCGGTGTCGATGAGCAGCCGCCGTACCATGGTTGTGTCGATGATCACCGACACCACCAAAGCTACGTCCGACCTGCGCGCTGCTACAGTCGTGCTCGGCCTCCCGACCGGTAGGGCCGGTGAGGGTTTCTCGGTCCTCTCCTCACGATCCTCCTCGCGCCTGGCCCGGGCCCACTCTTGCCAACGATGGCGGGCCCTGTCGCTTCGTGCCTGGGTCTTGCTCTCCCTTCGATGTGATGGGTGAAGCCGTGTCATTGCAGGTGTGGTTTGTTTTTTGTGGGATAGTTCGTTCCCACAGACGGAGCCAGATGTTTCAGAGTGTTTTCTCACTACAAAAGCGTTGACCGTGGACTACCCAGTCAATGTGGTCAAGGGGCCGACTTGGGTCCCTCGGGTGCGTCGAGTCTGTGCAGACGCGGCGCGAATCGGAGTTGCGGATGATGTGGAGCACGTCGGTTGGGCCGGGTATTGATCCTCGGCTACAAGGGGGGTGAGGGGAAGCCTCGACCCGGTGTGAGACGCTTGGCCTCAGACAGTCGGATGACGAGGGGTAGCCTCGGCGCCTCGTGAGCGGAGGGGAAGCCTCGGCTCGGACGGACGTGCTCGGCCTCGGTCGATCGTACGAAGAGGGGTAGCCTCTGTCATCTTGCTTGATACGTGGCCGGCGTGGGGCGGAGGGGAAGCCTCGGCCCGTGGATCTGACGTCCTCCTGCGCAGACGAGAACACTCGTCAGGGGGGCCGGACCTTGGTTCCGGCCAAATCCCCTCCGATGCCTAAGTCAGACGATGATCTGAAAGAGGAGGCTCGGCGGAGACGGTTCGACTCGAGAGGAGATCGGAACGACGTCTACCGGCGCGAGCGGGGGAGGAAGGAGATGAAGTGGGGGAACTAGGTCGTTGATGGAGTACCTTAGGTTTTAGTTACCTGAGATGCCGTCCCTTGTCCAGTCGTCCTTCTAGCCCTTTTATAGACCTCCCGTCGTGATTGCCCATGACTCACGTCCCTCGTCCGCCCCTAATCGTGCCCCCTCAATCCGCCTCCCCTTCACCCTCCCTGCGCCATCCCAGCACCTCCCCATAACGGCCATTAAGTGGTAGCGGGCCCGGGGGAATGGTTATCGCTGGAGTGGGCGAGTGACTTGCGCGTTATCGGGGCCGGGTCGGATCGATATTCGGGGGTCCTCTATAGGGCCTTGTCGGACGGGCCTGATCGCGCAGATGGGCTTCTGATCGACAGTCGGGTTTCTGGGCTCGTGTCTTTCGGGCTTCGGCCAAATAGGCGTAACAACATCCTTCTCAATCAATTCCAAGAAAAGTAAGGAAATAAGCACCGTATCACATTCTTCGGGATATATCACAATGTCATGGTTTCTAAAATTCAAGGAAATGGCCAAAACAAAAAAAAATTCCTCTAAGTTGTGGGAGATGAGATTGCATCGCTCATGTTGATTATTCTTTCATTTTCATTCATTTTTTTTCCTTTTTTTATGTTTGATGTTTTTTTGTTTTGCATTCACACAATAATGCTATGAAATGCAAACACCACCACCTTTGCATACACGTGATAATGATATATAGGCAAAGGGATGGAATGATCTCATAAATCTCATCTGTGGCGTCCTCTCCAATGTTTCGTGGGGGCACGGCTACTTGATTTGATTAGAAAGAAACGTTCACTTATATTAACTCTGTTTTTCATTCTCAACACAAGTTATCAACTCATCCACCCACTCCTTAGGAGGAAAACAAAACATGCACCATTGGCCACACCCAATCCAATCAAATACTAAGCCGTTCATCCCAATTCATGCAATCACTTACACCAAACTATTTCCAAATTATTTCAAAGAGAGTATCACAACATATAAAGTAGTTTCATACATGGCATATTAACATTTGACTCCAAAATAGAAAATAAATTAAACCGTGCCCATCAAACATCAAAGAAGTTGATACCAAAATAATAATCCGAAAAAATTGCATGGAATTAAGCATGTAGGGACTATGCATAAAGCTAGCTGCGTAGGGACGAGGATGAAAAATATGATATGCAATAAAGAGCAATGTGTGATGGCAAAATGGAAGTATCTCAAAAAAAATTAAGCTAAAATCAAAATCCAAACAATCCTAAAGATTCTAACACTCTCCCACAACTTAAAATAAACATTGTCCTCAATGTTGGGAGAGTATCAGATCTCACAAAAGGTCCTAGACATCCGCATATATAAAAAAAGAATGGAAAAACATGCTACCAAAGCAAGTAAAACTTAAAACACTAATTTTATTTATTTACACTAATGGATAGAAGCACCATGATTGAAGGGCGGATCTCGAATGTATAACGGTGGAGGTAGCTGATCCATCAACTCCTTTCGCTCCTCTGCCAGCTGCTTTGGAGCTAGGCCTCCACAGGCCTCCTTAGATTCTAGCAATGCAACTCCCATCATCCCCTTTGGATAATATGTGTAATGTGGGAGATGAGCTACATCAATCCAAGCCATGTCTTCATGCCCTGCAACAAAAGCATTCCAAAATGGGTCGTCAGAAAAAGAATTTAAATGTAAACGATGACAATCCGAATCAAAAATATGTGTCAGTGCAAATTGGGATTTAGAAATGCAAGGCATGATATGGTGGAAACTTCCCTGAATAATGGCGCTAGGTGTGGCATAATGCACGATCTCAGGAGGAGAGGGAAGCGGCTGCAGAAGTGCATCTGGAGGAGACGACGGCTCAGGCTCAATGTAGACCATCTCGCGATCGTTCTCGCTATCAGAACGTGTAGACTCTACAGACCTCCCTCGACTATGAAATGTATCCTGAAAATCTCCATGAATGATGACATGGTGCGTATCCTGAGGTGAAGGGTATATGACTTGCTGCAATGAATTGGAGGAAGGTCTGGCTTGGGCTCCGTCATGGTCTGTAAACTTACTCCCTCACCCAAATCATCCTCATCATCATCAAAGAAAGCCATCTCAGCAGTCCGTCCCATGCACTCGTACACCTCAAAATGGGCGGATGTAGTAGATGGGAAACAAAATTCAGGCTCTCCAATATCATCCATATCGCTCGTGCCTTCACATGCATCCACCACAACATCACCACCAACATAAAAATGCATCGTGTCCTCAACATGGTCGACACGCACCTACGGATGGCAGTAATGGCCTGACCTGACTGGCCCGACCCAGCCCGACCCGGTTTTGACCCGGCCCGCCCCGGCCCGCAGACGGGTCGGGGCAAGCTTGGGCTTCGTATGCAGCCCCCCCATCCCGGCCCGCTTCGGTAAACTATAGAAGTTCTAAAAAACCTTAATATTTTGATGCAGAGCATGCGGCCAGTCCATAACCCCTAACTCATACTCTGTTCCACTGTTCTCCCAATTGAGTCAATTCCCAATTCCAAATTACCAAATATATCACAATTCTCCCAATTTTGAAATAAAATTTTTGTTTTGGATTCATAGGGATGGTAGTAATGACCTGACCGGACCGGACCGGACCGGCCCGACCCGGTTTTGGTAAGAAGTTACCCGCCCTGCCCCGGCCCGAGACCCGCCCTGCCCCGACCTGTAGATGGGACGGGGAAAGCTTGGATACTTAAATATCCACCCCGCCCCGCAATATTGCCATTCATACACGCACCCCCATCATCCATCTCCTCTGGCTCCTCAAAATGTGGGCAATCAGCTTCCTCTACCTGGCTCCAATGCACCCCATAATCATGTTCTTCTTGTTCTTCCATATGGTCATATTGGAATGAGCCCACAGCTGGCTCCTCAGGCTGGTTCGAAACCTGTTGGGCCACGTCCTCATACTCTGCCAAGTCTCGCAGGTAACACCATGAATCCTTGGTCGAATAATCAAAGAATTCTCCACCGAGCTCATCTGCACGAAGTCTCGCCCAGATGGCGATAATCCTGTATAAATATCTGCAGGAGATGATCCTCGTGGAAACAACGGTGTGGGCACGTAAACATCAAATCACTGAACCTCTGCCAAGCCTGATGGTAGGCCTCTCCATCAGCTTGGGTAAATCTCGCTATGTGCTGCTCTATGGCCTGCCGCCCCTGTACCTGCTCCAAGAAAGTAGGCAAAAACACTCGGAGAAATTTAGCCTGAATTGACAACCAAGTAAAATTGAGTCGAGAGACAATGAATCAAGCCACAATCTAGCATTATCTTGCAAGGAATATGGGAAGAATCTAAAATATATGCAATCATCACAGATATTCCCACCAAGACATGAAAACATCCACTATTCAATTTTTTCATATGTAAATGAGGGTTCTCCCACTCCGAACCATGAAAGTATGGCGGGAGTGGGATATCCTCCAAATCAATGTCGGAAAAAATCAGAAGATGAAGCCATTTTGTTTTAAAAAATTTTTCTCAAGAAAATGAAAATAAACAACCAAAAGAATCAATAAGTGGAAAATAAATAAAATGGAAATATACAACACTTAGAGATAGAACTATCACACTAAAACTTTCAAAATCAATCAAAAAATGCAAACAATAGAAATCGTTGTCCCCGACAACGTCACCAATTGATTGAACCAGAAAACACGCAAAGGAAGCGTGCCTTCCACTCCCAAGCGTAGAAGCGTCAATGCAATAAAATATAACCGGTGAGCATCGGGTCGGGTCACATGGACAAGTCGTTCTACGCTAGCAAAATCTATCGATAAAGAAAGATAATAGCATGAGAAACCACCTCGCTAACGGTGGAAAAGTGTGGGAAAATGTGGGGTGAATCTACCTTCCTACCCTACACACTAAGGGTGGAGAGCCGAATTGGCAAGCAACAAGGAGGACTCACGTGGTGTGTATGTGAGTTAGGTTGTGGGTGCAAAAGAATTCATCCTACATATAACTCAATTGATCTCCCGACTAAGGGACGAACAATCAGATGATGCGGCATTTCATCGAACATGTGGGATACAATAAGTAGTGAATGAAACTTATATGAGTAATAAACAATGAGCACAATAGTGAGGGTCCACTAGGATGAGCCTCTCTTTGGATTTCCCCTTAGGGTTCCAATAAACAAACCAAACTCAAAGTTTCATCCACCAATTTAGAACATGAAAATATGATAGAGGTGAAATTCACAAGCCAACAAGAACAACAAGCACAACACAACCACACAAGAGAGATCTAGACCTTCATGATGAAAAAAGAGAAGTTTTTACTCAAAACTATCATCCGATTACAACACAAAAAACTAAATCAAAATACACAAGAGAATAGAAAGAATTCACCCAAGTGTCACTCCAAGACGAGATCTTCCACTCTCAAGTGCCCCTCCAAGCTCCTCAAGCTTCATCAACCTCTCCCAAGTCCTAGAATTTCAGTAGGAAGAAGAATGGGACTGAAATCAGCCCCAAATTTGCAATAAAACTCATTCCAGCCTTACGGGTCTGCAATTGGGTGAACTGGGCTGGAAAACGCACCCAAAACAGCACAAAATCCGCCAAAAACCGCCTTCTAAAGGCATTACAGGTCGGGTGCAAGGGCGCCCGACCCGTGGGCGCTGAATGTGCCCGCATTGTTGAATATTGGACTCCCCGGATTTGGTTTTGATGATGAGCAAACATAAATAATCCATGAAGTAACAATTTGTGAGCGCAGTATTGGAGATCGTCGCCAAATTCACGAGAACATTCAAAGCGACATCTCAACACTTCCCAAAGCTCGTATTCATGCCTAAAGCTTCGTTGAAGCTCTTGCGCCGTTTTGGAAGTTATGAAGATTCAATCGAAGCGATCGAAGACCGTTTATTAAGGTTTTATTTATAGTCTTTTTAGCTTCGATATATAGAATGTTAAGCCTTGAGTATATCTTACCATTCTAACTTCATATCGCTCATATCGTAGCTCTAGGATCTTAGTACAAGTTCATTCTAACTTTCTCGAAGCGTCGCGCTTCGATTCGGACTTGTATGTGCATGTTAGTTGGTACAAGAACAAGTACTGACCGACTAGATGGTGATCTAGTCGGTCAGCAACTCTTCTTGGACCGACTAGTTTGATTCCTTAATTTCTTGGACTTTACTGTTTACAGTTAGTCGGTCTACGTTGACTCACCGACCGACTAGTTTGTGAACTAGTCGGTCAGTGATGCTTCTTTGACCGACTAGTTGTGACTTACTGTTCATGCTAAATTTCTCCTAAGCTACTGTTTATCGTTAGTCGGTCTAAGAACGTTTGGTGACCGACTAGTTGACAATCTAGTCGGTCAACTTTTGTTCTTGGACCGACTAAGTCAACTTGTGTTCAGACTATTTCATTTTGCCTCTTAGTCGGTCTACGTTCACTGACTGACCGACTAGTTGTGAAACTAGTCGGTCAGAAAGTCTTCTTGGACCGACTAGATTTCTAGGTCTGAAATTCTCTTTCTTCTCAGTTCCTCTCTTAGTCGGTCCATGCTGTTTGACTGACCGACTAGTTGATGAACTAGTCGGCCAGTGGTTGTTCTTTGACCGACTAATTCTCACAGATTTCTATCCGTTGGAGAATGACCTAAGTTGTTTTTATGGGACCCTATAAATACGAACCTAGGTCATTTCTATCTAGGTTAGAGCTTCCATTCAGAGATTCATTGAGATCAAAAGAGATAGCTATTCTCACTCAAATCTAAAGCTCTCTTCCTCACAAGAAACCCATTCTCTCTCATTTCTAGATCTAGAATCCATCTAGAGAGAAGCTTGTTCTTGGTGAGCTCTTCAAGCTATTGCTTGATCCAAGTCTCCAAATCATCCCTAGGCACCGATTGCTGGTCATTTCCTTGGTGCTAGGTCTTGGTGACTTCATCTTCCTCAAATCCTCCATTTCACCTATTGGGTAAGAAAAACTCAAGGTATAGGATTTTGTGGTAAGTTTGCTTATTTCAATATAACTCATTTATATTGCTTGTTGATTCTCTCGGTTGTGAGAGAAGGTTGTGATCCCGGGTTGTGGGATTCACTATTGCCGTTGTTGTATGATTTGATCTTGTGAAGGTTTTTCACAAGATATTCATAGTGGAAATCTTGAGTTATGGTTTCTAACTCAAGTATCCGGAGGGGATCCGGGTGGTTGGGACGTAGGATCACCGGGAACAAGTCGGGGAGACTTGGGTGGATCCGAACCCATTAACATCATTTGTTTGCATTGTTAATTTTGTTGTTGTCATTCAATTTAAGCTTCCGCAAATTGATTTGGTAGTTGTTTGCAATTTAATTTGGAATTATACTCCTTATTATTTTAAAGTACTATTCACCCCCCCTCTAGTACTTGTGCAGTAGCTGGTAGGGCATTACATTTGGTATCAGAGCCAGATACTTAGCTATGTCTGCCAACGACAACAAGACCGTGCGTCCACCTTCCAATTATGACACCTTCAGGAACCGAGAAGGAGCATCTTCGGTGATGGAAGGACATTCCTCTACGAGGCCTCCATTCTTCAACGGTACCAACTACGGGTACTGGAAATGCCGGATGGAAACCTTCCTCCGGAGTGCATCCTTATAGAGAACCACAATGAAGGAATACATTGAACCCGAAGAAGAAGACTTTGAGAAATGGACTACCGCGGAGGTCGCCGCGGAGGTAAGCAATGCCAAGGCAATGAACGCCTTGCAATGCGCATTGGAGCCCGAGGACTTCAATAAGATATGCACATGTAAGAGTGCATATCAAATTTGGAACTCCCTCCTCATTCTTCATGAAGGGACGAGTAGGGTAAGAGACTCTAAACTCGTAGTCGTAAACAAAGATTACGAAATGTTTCATATGCAACAGGGCGAGAAGATGAAAGAATATTACGCTCGCTTCGTTGACATAATAAACGAGTTAGAGGCCCTCGGCAAGTCCTACACTCAAAAGGAGAAGTGCTCAAAGCTTATTGAAGGACTTCCCTCTTCTTGGGAAAAACGTACCTTCGCCATCGAGGAAGGTAATGACATGAACAAATATACCGTAGTTCAACTAATGGGTACTTTGATGTCATACGAGGTATGCAAAGATAGCAAGGTGAAGTTACAAGAAAAGATGAAGTCCTATTTGAACCAAGATGCGCCTAAGAAAAAGGCGATTGCATTCAAGGCGGCTTCATCCACCTCTACCGATGATGAGGACTCGGAAGAAGAAATGGACATGGAATCCATTGCACTCATGGTAAAGAAGTTCAATCGCTTCTTCCGAAAGGGTAACTTCAAACAAAAATCTAAGTTTACTTCTACTAACGCCTCTCCACCTTTGTGCTTTAAATGCAATAAGCCAGGACACATCAAAGCGGATTGTCCTTAAAACAAGCAAAAGGAGAAGTGGAAGGCGCCGAAGTTCGACAAGTCAAAGAAGTACAAAAAGGGGTACAAAAAGGGACTTGTCGGAGCAACATTCACCGACTCCGAGGATTCCTCAAGCGGAGAGTCGGATGATGAGAAAGTGGAGCAAGCGCACATGTGCTTCATGGCAAGAGAGGAGCATGATCAAGGATCTTCCTCCTCCGATGATAGCGACGACGAAGGCGATGAGGTAACTATGGATGATCTTAGGGATGCTAACTCTCATTTATGGTCTAAATACACAAAATTAGTAAATCGATATACTAAAGTAAAAGATGACCTAGCTAGCATTCAAACCTCGCCTAAGACTATCATCACCAACAACGGCACCGTTGTTGAAGAGTTAAGAAATGAGATTGTTAATCTCAAATCTAAACTTGAACATGTTAGCATTGATGATCCGAAAGAACATAGGATAGCGGATTTAACTTCTCAAAACTCGACTTTGAGTATTGAGAACGAGAATCTTAAATCTCGTGTTTATGTGCTCACATCGCAAGTATCCACATTAGATACTTCTATGCGTTCTCTCAAAGAGAAATATGAGAACACATTAGGCCGAATCAATAGATTCAATAAGGGTAAGGACCATTTGGATAAAATCCTAAGTGACTTACTTCCGGCCAATCACCACATTGGTTTGGGGTATACGATGGGATTTCCATCCAAAGCGGCCACTACTTTTGTTAGGCCAACTTCCGGTGACTCTACGAGTGGTAGCAAACACTCTATTGGTAGTTCATCTACCAATGGTGCTTCCACCTCGTCCACACCCTCTTTTGGAAAGAAACCCACTTTGGGTGGACCTCCAAAGAAGGGGCATGCTTATATGTACACAAATATCATGCCACGTAGGAACACACGTCCTACTCCACCATCTCACACATATGATGATTTCTATGCTACACGTTCACGGGCACGTGCACACCATGTGGGACACCCTCACGCACGTGTTCCCACACATGCATATGTTCACCCACCTCATCGTATGAATAATTCTCGTCGTGCACCATTCCATCATGTTCTGTATGCCTATCCACGTCATGCATCACGTAGAAACCAACAACGCATGCATGCACCCAATAGGATGATGGATCCCAAAATTTTCACTATTTGGAGCCCAAAGGACACAAGCATGGATGAAAAACAAGTATATATGAATGCTTATTTTTCGGATGTTGTGCATAGTAGAAATTATGTGGGGAAGTCAAAGTCCAATTGGACTTGGCTTCCAAAGGTCAAACTTTTGAGGACCCAATGACCTTGGGTACCATGATATGAAAGTTTCTATCTTTAGGTACTCAAGGAAAAGAAAAAGAAGAGGAGCAACAAATTTAAATTTAGCTCCAAAGGGAATTGGATACTCGATAGCGGGTGTTCAAAACACATGACGGGTGACGCTCAATTGCTCTCCGGAGTGGTTCCCATTGCAAATGGAAATCGCGTCGTATTTGGAGGCAACGAGAGCGGAACCATCATCGGTGTTGGTAAAGTGGGTAACCCTTCTAAACCCTTAATTAGTGATGTCTATCTAGTTAATGGTTTAAATCATAATCTTATTTCAATAAGTCAACTTTGTGACAAAGGTTACAAAGTTAGCTTTGCGAAAGGATTGTGTCATATTTCAAATGATAATAATAAATTATTATTTTCCGGCACACGCCATAAAGATATTTATATTTTGGATCTTCCTAAGTCATATGAACAATGTCTCGTTGCCAACACAAGTGAACAACACTTATGGCATCGACGCTTTGGACATGTGAACTTTGGAACACTTTATAAGCTTTCGAAATTAAATTCCATTAAAGGTTTTCCGAAGCTCGTTTTTGAAAAGAAAAGTTTTTGTGATTCTTGTCAACGTGGCAAGCTTCCTAAATCTTCATTTAAACCTAAGAAAAGCATTTCTACGAAACGGCCACTAGAGCTATTACATCTAGATTTATTTGGGCCAACTAGAGTTGCTTCCTTAGGAAATGCAAGATATGGACTAGTCATCGTTGATGATTATTCAAGATTTACATGGGTATTTTTCTTATGTAATAAAAATGAAGCTTTTGAAAACTTCACAATATTTGTGAAGAAAGTACAAAATCTCATCGGAACCACCATTGTCACTATTCGTAGTGATCATGGGGGTGAATTTGAGAATGAGTCTTTCTCAAATTTTTGTGATGATCTTGGAATTACTCACACGTTTTCTTTCCCTCGCGCACCTCCTCAAAATGGTGTTGTTGAGAGGAAGAATAGAACGCTTGTGGAGTGTGCTCGCACTATGCTCGAAGATAGTCAACTTGGTTATCAATTTTGGGCGGAAGCGGTACACACCGCTTGTTATGTGTTTAATAGAATACTTTTGAGGCCCGGCACCAAACAAACTTGCTATGAATTGTTGTTTGGTAGATTGCCTCAAGTTAAACATTTTCGTGTTTTCGGCGCAAAATGTTTCATTAAAAACACATATGATAATTTGGACAAGTTTGATCCGAGATCGGATGAGGGGATATTTGTTGGGTATTCCTCACGTAGCAAAGCCTACCGGATATACAACAAAAGATCCTCTACGATCGAGGAATCACTTCATGTCTCTTTTAATGAGAATTTTACTACTTCTAGAATTTCAAATGATAATGATTCTATGGATGTTTTATGTGATTCGTTTGAAAATTTTAAGTCTATTGATTCAATTGATTCTATTGAGACTAACCCGACTAATGAAGTTGTTGAGAATGTGCCTAGTGATCAAGGTATTCCCAAGCGGCTTCATACCGTTCGCGACCATCCCCATGAGCAAGTCATTGGCAATATTAATGATAGTGTCAAGACGAGATCTCAAGTCCACCACTTCGCCAATTGTGCCTTTGCCTCATCGATAGAGCCAAAGAATATCGTTGAAGCGTGCGAAGATAGTGCTTGGATCCTTGCCATGGAGGAGGAACTCATTCAATTCGAGAGGAATGAGGTATGGGAGCTTGTTCCTTTGCCATCGAAGAACCACACCGTCATAGGGACAAAGTGGATCTTCAAGAACAAAACCGACGAAAATCAAGTCGTCATCCGGAACAAAGCTAGGTTAGTTGCTCAAGGCTATCGCCAAGAGGAAGGTATCGATTTCGAAGAATCCTTCGCTCCGGTAGCTAGATTAGAATCAATTAGACTTTTATTGTCTTATGCATGCCATAAAAATTTTAAGTTATTTCAAATGGATGTTAAAAGTGCATTTTTAAACGGAGATGTTGTTGAGGAAGTTTACGTTTCTCAACCTCAGGGCTTCATAAATGAAAAATTTCCAAATCATGTTTTTAAACTAAAGAAAGCTCTTTATGGTTTGAGACAAGCTCCTCGAGCTTGGTATGATCGCCTAAAGAATTTTCTTTTGGATTTGAATTTTAAAATGGGCGAAGCCGATTCTACACTTTTTGTTAAGCATGCGAATAATGATATTTTATTAGTTCAAATTTATGTTGATGATATCATTTTCGGTGCGACTAACTTCACTCTTTGCGAAGAGTTTTCTAATGTTATGAAGGACCAATTTGAGATGAGCCACATGGACGAACTCAAATATTTCTTAGGTCTCCAAATTCGCCAATTGAACGATGCAATCTTCATCCACCAAACGAAGTATACGGTGGAGTTGCTTAAGCGATTTGGAATAGAAAGTGCTTCCGGGAAAAAGACTCCAATGAGCACGACTACGCATCTTGACAAGGATACAGGCGGTAAGGATGTAGACATTCGTCTATATCGAGGTATGATAGGTAGCTTACTTTATCTTACCGCAAGTAGGCCCGATATTATGTTTGTCGTATGCATATGTGCTCGTTATCAGTCTCAACCTAAGGAGTCTCACTTAGTAGCGGTAAAAACGTATTTTCCGTTATCAAAGTTATACACTTGATTTTGGATTACTTTATCCAAAATCTAGCACGTATGAGTTAGTCTCATACAGTGATGCCGATTATACGGGATGCAAATCCGACAGGAAAAGTACTAGTGGCACTTGCCATTTTCTAGGAAATTCTCTTGTCTCTTGGTTTTCCAAGAAGCAAAATTCCGTATCACTTTCAACCACCGAGGCGGAATATATTGCCGCCGGTGCCGCTTGTGCCCAGGTTCTTTGGATGAGACACACTTTGAAGGATTTTGGTATTCACTGTGATACTAGCCCTATCATGGTGGATAACCAAAGTGCTATCTGTCTTTCAAAGAATCCGGTGCACCATTCCCGATCAAAACACATAGATGTCCGACACCATTTCTTAGATGATCATGTTGCTAAAAAGGACATCATTTTAGTGTACGTTGAAACCCAAAAGCAAATCGCCGATATTTTCACGAAACCCCTAAAGGAGGACTCCTTTGTGCGGTTGCGTCGAGAATTGGGGATTATGGGTGAATCCGAGATATAGGATTCATATTTCATTCAATTATCTTGCATGCTATTATATTTTGCGATATTTCATTCATGCTAGATTTATTGAATTTTTGGGAATTTTATGTGATATGTTTGAATTTATGATCGAATTCGTATTTCAAT
This sequence comes from Scilla litardierei, assembly GCA_030789695.1. Taxonomy (NCBI): domain Eukaryota; kingdom Viridiplantae; phylum Streptophyta; class Magnoliopsida; order Asparagales; family Asparagaceae; genus Scilla; species Scilla litardierei. Next base: position 49,982,080 of record CM061140.1, on the reverse strand, counting down.
GTCGTATTTAAGATTTCGATTTTTTATGGGGTAATTTAGATGACTAATGAGAGTGTTAAGATGTTTCATCCAAGTGGTTTGTGAAGAGAAATCAATTATCAATTTTTGAACTCCTCTAGTCGGTTTCAGTTCATTTGTCAACCGACTAGATGCTCATCTAGTCGGTCAGCAAATGAACTCAGACCGACTAGATCAAGCTTTCTTCTAACTCTTTTCATTTTCTTTCTTTAGACGGTCACAGTACATTTACAGACCGACTAGATTGAAAACTAGTCGGTCAGTGAATATACTGCGACCGACTAATTCTAGCCCTAAAAATCCCTGTTTGCCTCTGTTTCGACTTAGTCGGTTCAAGCTCATTGACCGATCGACTAGATCGTAATCTAGTCGGTCAGTGCTTGAACTGTGACCGACTAAGTGGGTTAGGGCAAATGCGTCTTTTCGATTTCCAGACCGACTTAATCTCATTTCGTCCGACTAAAGCTCATTTTAGTCGGTCTCTTTCATATCTCCAGCCCGATAACTCCCAAACCCCCCTCGAGCCCCTTCAACTTCCTATCGACTCCGGCCTGATCTCCGGCCATCCCCGCCGTCCGCCGCCGTCGACTCCTCCTCCTAGGTAAAACCCCCCTCCTCCTAGGTCTCATTTCCTATTCTAGGGTTTGCTCTCCTTGATTTCATCTACTAGCTCCTAGGGTTTCGAATTTAACCTAGGGCTTGTGTATTTCGGGTTTTTCCTCTCTTAGGGCTTGTGTGTTAGCTTCTAGGGTTTTTGCTAGGGTGTTTGATCTTCCCGACGTTTGGTTGTACTCGTCATGCCACGACCATGGCAAAGACGAGGATTCCTATCGCCTCTTCTGGGGCTTCTCCTATGTCTATAGGGCCTTCCGACCCTAGGAATCCGCCTAAGCCTAAACGTCGTGCCAAATCAACCCAAGCTTCTCCGTCTTCGCCTCCTCTGAAAAAGCAGAGGACGGCGACCGTCAAACCCGTAAATCTAAGACCAAGAAGGCCATACTCCACTCACCCTCTACTCCTCCCGATTCCGACACTGAATTTATCCCTGAGGATGAGCCTAGCCCTAGGGAACCCACTCCTCCACTTCGTCCTAGGACTCGCCAGCCAAAGGGAAAGGGCCCAATGCCAGCGGGTGGTGTTGACATATCGTTGTGTCACGACGACCCTATGTGTCTCGCGGCCTACAACCGTATTGAACACTGCCCGATGCTATTGGAGCACTACGTTCAGTTTTCGGATTTCCTTGGCTTAGCTGACCTCCTCTCCTATAGTGGTCTCCTTGATTATCTCCGATACGATCTTAAGGCCAATCCTAAACCATATCCTCGCCTTGTGAAATTGTTCTATGCCAATCGTGTTCGAGGCCAGTACGATGCTAGTCACTCCATCGAGACTACTGTCTTGGGAACTCCTATAGTTCTCACGGCAGAAATCTTGGGGGAGATTCTTGGCTGCTCGTCGTCTGGTCTCCTACCTTCAGACATTTCCGTCGATGATATATCTTCCTTGGATCAGTCCGTTCTTTCTGACATCTTCCATGTGATCTCTCCTGCCTTCAGACATTTCCATCGATGATATATCTTCCTTGGATCAGTCCGTTCTTTCTGACATCTTCCATGTGATCCCTCCTGCCTTCATTGGAGTTCCTTCAAAATCGTTCAAGACAAATGCTTGGGTTCTGAATCTCATTCTGAAGTCGTGCTTGCTTCCCAAGTACGGCTCATCTTCACTTCCATCCCAGCCATTCCTGAAGCTTATCTACGCTCTATTCTTGGGTTGCGAGATTAATTGGGCTCGTGTTATACTCGATAAGATGGACTCTTTCGAGTGTATACGCAAGACCAATAAATCTGCGCATATTCCATACCCTTGTCTGTTGACCCTCGTGTTTCGTCATTTCCGAGTCCCTCTCCCTCCTGATGATGAGCGTCCCTTGGGTACTCCTCTAAACGCGACGGCCGTTAAGAAATCTCTAGCGGCGCTTCGTCACGTGCAGAGGTCTACCGCATCTGTTTCCCAGTTTACTCCGTCAGCTGCTGCAGCCCCCGCTCCTCCTGCCACATTAGACGATGTCGTACGCCTTCTTCGTCAGCACGACTCACGTTTGGCTCGTACTGAGGAGGTCGTCTGTCGTATGGCTCGTATGATGGGGATTGATCTTCCTCCTTCAGTTTCTGAGGCCGAGGAGATGGACGATGAGGAGCTTGACGAGCTTGTCACTTCCTTAGCCCGTAGCGATGAGGCCACTGCTGCTGTTGCTGCTACCACTTCAGCTCCTGGAGATGGCACCACTTCTGGTGCTCCAGAGACTTCTGTTTCAACACTTCAGACTTCTGAGCCTGCTGCTGACCCTGCTGTCGAGCTTGCACATCTATCTCCTGCTGCTGTTGAGACCCCTGCTGTTGAGACCCCTGCTGTTGAGCACGTCGTTTCCACACCTACCCCGACGATCCCGTCTGTTGAGACGCCTCTTCTCCCTGCAGAGCTTGAGTCCACTCCGTCGACTGGACCCACGGAGACTGCAGATCCAGCCACTTCCTCGTGATCGTTTGTTCCGAGGACTCTCTACTGCTCATTGGATGATTTGCCTTTTTGAGAGTGTTTTATTTTGGGTTAGGATGGAGATTGATGGTTGATTTTTATGTATTTTTGAGTTTTCTGGATGTCGGTGTTGGGTATTTTGATGTACTTTGGATATTGATGATGATGTTATATTTTGATGTAGACGATGATGTTGTACTTTTTGATGTTTATATAGATGATGTGTTGCATTTGATGTGATGTACATTTTTATATTTGATATTTTTTTTGGATGTACTCATGATGTTATCATTTATATATATTCATCGATGTTCATGTTGTGATATTTACTTCGTCGTGCACATTAATTCTCATTCGATGTCCATGCTATGTAAAATCGTCGCTCGACGATTGAAAAACTTGGTTAAATAGATTGATATTCTATAATTGTATAGAATTGTTTTCCATGCACAAATTTAACCAAGAATATTGAATATTGGAGAGTATGTTTCATTATTCAATAAATAAATAAAAAAATTTATTACCAAATATTTTTTTGATTTTGATTATCGCTTTTTGATAATGGACAATTTGGCACACCTTGATTTGATTTCATCATTTTTCCTTTGGTGTCAATTAGTTCCATCGTCATTGTCTACGACTCCCGATGTTGGATTTTCCATTTCCTAGTTGTTGTCGTTGTATGCCCCCCATTTTTGGGATAATGCCAAAGGGGGAGAGATAATGATAATAAATAGCGCAAATGAAAATTTAACTCAATTTCCAAGAATCTAGTTTGATATGTTAGATTCAGGGGGAGTTAAGATATATATAAGGATTTTCAAAATCCGATATTTCGAAAATCGATTCTCTTTATTTATCTTACTCATCTGATTGATGCAATTCATATATACTCATTTTGGAATTAACGTGTCATCAATGCAGGGGGAGTAAGTATTTTACATTTGAATCATTATTTTTGATTATTATTTATGTTGGTTTGTCATCACCAAAAAGGGGGAGAATGTTGAATATTGGACTCCTCGGATTTGGTTTTGATGATGAGCAAACATAAATAATCCATGAACTAACAATTTGTGAGCGCAGTATTGGAGATCGTCGCCAAATTCACGAGAACATTCAAAGCGACATCTCAACACTTCCCAAAGCTCGTATTCATGCCTAAAGCTTCGTTGAAGCTCTTGCGCCGTTTTGGAAGTTATGAAGATTCAATCGAAGCGATCGAAGACCGTTTATTAAGGTTTTATTTATAGTCTTTTTAGCTTCGATATATAGAATGTTAAGCCTTGAGTATATCTTACCATTCTAACTTCATATCGCTCATATCGTAGCTCTAGGATCTTAGTACAAGTTCATTCTAACTTCCTCGAAGCGTCGCGCTTCGATTCGGACTTGTATATGCATGTTAGTTGGTACAAGAACAAGTACTGACCGACTAGATGGTTATCTAGTCGGTCAGTAACTCTTCTTGGACCGACTAGTTTGATTCCTTAATTTCTTGGACTTTACTGTTTACAGTTAGTCGGTCTACGTTGACTCACCGATCGACTAGTTTGTGAACTAGTCGGTCAGTGATGCTTCTTTGACCGACTAGTTGTGACTTACTGTTCATGCTAAATTTCTCCTAAGCTACTGTTTATCGTTAGTCGGTCTAAGAACGTTTGGTGACCGACTAGTTGACAATCTAGTCGGTCAACTTTTGTTCTTGGACCGACTAAGTCAACTTGTGTTCAGACTATTTCATTTTGCCTCTTAGTCGGTCTACGTTCACTGACTGACCGACTAGTTGTGAAACTAGTCGGTCAGAAAGTCTTCTTGGACCGACTAGATTTCTAGGTCTGAAATTCTCTTTCTTCTCAGTTCCTCTCTTAGTCGGTCCATGCTGTTTGACTGATCGACTAGTTGATGAACTAGTCGGTCAGTGGTTGTTCTTTGACCGACTAATTCTCACAGATTTCTATCCGTTGGAGAATGACCTAAGTTGTTTTTATGGGACCCTATAAATACGAACCTAGGTCATTTCTATCTAGGTTAGAGCTTCCATTCAGAGATTCATTGAGATCAAAAGAGATAGCTATTATCACTCAAATCTAAAGCTCTCTTCCTCACAAGAAACCCATTCTCTCTCATTTCTAGATCTAGAATCCATCTAGAGAGAAGCTTGTTCTTGGTGAGCTCTTCAAGCTATTGCTTGATCCAAGTCTCCAAATCATCCCTAGGCACCGATTCCTGGTCATTTCCTTGGTGCTAGGTCTTGGTGACTTCATCTTCCTCAAATCCTCCATTTCACCTATTGGGTAAGAAAAACTCAAGGTATAGGATTTTGTGGTAAGTTTGCTTATTTCAATATAACTCATTTATATTGCTTGTTGATTCTCTCGGTTGTGAGAGAAGGTTGTGATCCCGGGTTGTGGGATTCACTATTGCCGTTGTTGTATGATTTGATCTTGTGAAGGTTTTTCACAAGATATTCATAGTGGAAATCTTGAGTTAGGGTTTCTAACTCAAGTATCCGGAGGGGATCCGGGTGGTTGGGATGTAGGATCACCGGGAACAAGTCGGGGAGACTTGGGTGGATCCGAACCCATTAACATCATTTGTTTGCATTGTTAATTTTGTTGTTGTCATTCAATTTAAGCTTCCGCAAATTGATTTGGTAGTTGTTTGCAATTTAATTTGGAATTATACTCCTTATTATTTTAAAGTACTATTCACCCCCCCTCTAGTACTTGTGCAGTAGCTGGTAGGGCATTACACGCATCCTGCGCGGGTACATGCGCTGCGTGTGACCACCCCCAGTGGGCTTGTATCTCTTTTTTTATTTTTTAAAAATGAAAACGCCGCTGTCCGCAGCTGAGCGCATGCCACGGGAGTGGGCCGGCCAGCGGGCCAGCCCAAAGGCTTGGGTTTTTTATTTCGTTTTATTTTTAATTTTTAAATATTACCAGAATAGCTCCTTAGGCTCCAAAAAATCCCGAAAATTAGCTCTAAGCTCCAAAAAATTCTGGAAAAATTCCAGAATTTCTAGGAAATTTCCAGGAGTACCTGAAAAATAAAGGGAGAAAAGATTAGCTCATAAAAACACATTTTATGTATAAAATAGGAATATGCTTTAATAATTCACAATATCTCGAATACGCACGTATCAAAGCCAATATTAACATGATATAGACATAAAATGCCCAAAAATGGGGGGATATGCAATTTATATCCCGAATCATCTACCGCAAGAGCGAGGTGAATGCGGTATGTTAGATTCATGATGCCTAGACAAATGAATTCACTTTCTAGATGCTACAACCCTCGATTAAACCAATACAACGTAGAAGTCTCAAGCTAGCATCGACCTCCGACGATCCTAGCGATGAGTCCTAAAGCCCTAATCTTTTATATTTTATTTATTTCTTTCTTTGTGTGGATTCCCTTGTTTGCAACGTTGAGTGACATAATCTTTGCATCCATCACCATTACGACCCTCCATACTCCACATCCACCAATAAACCTGCAAGTCTAACTCAACCGAGGAGTAGATAGGTAGTATAGCACCGATATCCCGTGTTTGATACCCACTTACCACTATACCGTATGCTTGCGGTAAATGACATCGTTTCAGAGTTAATTCCGGGTCGATCAAGTTTATGGCGCCGTTGCTAGGAGGTGTTCGCCATGTTATCTATTTGGCACAGTTAGGCTGATTAGACTGCGTTAAAAAAATAAAAAATAAAAAAAATAAAAATAAAAAAAGAAAAAAAGAAAGAGAGAGAGAGATTTTTTCCCACCACATGCTATTATTATTACCATTATCTCTCTTTGTACCACTGACGTCTTCTCCAGGTTGTTTACTTTGCTTGATCAGATACAGTTGATGCAACAATGGTGCTTCCAAAGATGCGACCGGGTTCTTAACGATCCTACATATATCTCGCTATATTCGTTCAGGCTGATGGAGAGTCCTTCAGGGAAGCATTGTGCAGGTTCCAAAGAATGTTAGGAATGTTCCAGGCAGAGTCAGACTATGTGTGGGATGGTTTCCAGCTATTCCATATCTTCGCTAGAGGGCTAAAGGGATCATCACGTGAGTTTATGAGGATGATGCAAGTGGGAAAGCTCAGTGATCTGCAGTTGGCAATTGCCTTGGAACAAATAATAGATGATGCTCAATCTATCGGTTCGCTAACCGTTAAGGAAGGTAAACCATCCGACCAAGTATTCATCGATTTCGTTAGGGCTAATGTCTCTGGTGCAAGTACTATCGTAGACAGAGTGTATGTTTCACTTGAAGGTGATATATCCACCTTTACACCACCAACACTCCACAAATAGAGACATTTAAGCTGCCAGAGGAGGACATGTATATGAACATATTGAGAAACATCGTGGACGTAGTTCGAGACACTGGTCCACTAACAATAACGACAGTGATCCTTTTGAGCTCGGATTTCAAAAATTTATTACTCATCGTATCTCTTCCACAGGCACAATTGATGATGGAATCTGCGTTCTAGTTGAGGGACACAAGACCCACTTTTATACTGCGATCGAGATACTGACGCACCCAAAACCTGCAACTAGGTTCCACCTGGCGGTGTCACGATCGCCAGGCGTGGTATGGCCCCTAGGCTTCAATTCCAGGCTCAATCCGCAAGCGGACGTTGTCGAGTTATAGTATAAATGATATGAATCCCACAGGGACGGTGATAGTGTCAATGGATTCTCAGTTTGTTTCTAAGTCTCGAAGTGAGATAGCTATCAGGGTAGAAGATTTGATTGGGGTGTTGTTGTTGTAATACGAATAAAAGGGACTAGGGTGTTAGGGATCACCACTAGGATCGTTGGGGGTCGACGTTGGAATAGGATCCTTGCATTGCATTAGGGCTAGGGAATTAATCCCCCAATTCATACCACTCTCGTGGGTTAGAATTGCATGGTATTTCGGTGGCTCTCGTTGACGCAATGGCGGTAGCCGTCAACGTAGCAATATAGTTCGTCGATGGATCCCCTCAAGTCACGAGCCGGGTATGGTCACGAGCCTTGGTTGGATCCACCGATTTCCCTATTCGAATCCAGAGATACCCCTTAAGCGCATCAATTCCATAGACTGTGGGCATGATCTCAGTACGGGTTATCTAGGGATTCGGTAGGATTGACCGAAATACTTCCCTAAATCCCTAATTCAACACAGGGATCCAGATCTACGTTTCCCCATAGGATCACAGGGCTAACCCATCAGCCCTAGAAAGATCTACTCACTCATGGAGTTGTTAACGGATAAAGATGCAATTTTTAGATATGAACACATCATCGCAGATCAATAAAATGGAGATAAAAACTTACAGCGAGATAAGAAGAGAATAGACGAACAATAGATCCAGAAAAATCCAGATTCCAATACGCAAACACAAATGAGAACCAAAATATTAATCTCTCAATTTTAATCTAAAAGTATCAGAAGTTTTAAATCTAAAAACCCAATACAAAATCGCCTCAGCTCCTTGCAAAAGAACGTCTAAAAACTCAGAAATGAATCGCCCCCCTTTTTCGTTTCGCACAGCTCCCAGCTTTAAAACCAGATCGCAATCGAACTAAACTAGAAGGGTGTGTTTGGTTAGTGGGAAAAGGAAAGAAAAGGTAAGAAATTAAGGAGGAAAATGATTTTCCATTTTTTCGCTTAAATGAAAAGTGAGAAGAAAAAAATAAAGGGAAGGAGTGGAAAATAAATAGTAAAAATTTTCTTTCAAGCTTGCGGTACAATTTCTTCCGGGCCTTAGAATTTCAGAGGGCATTGGAAGAAGAAGCTGACGCCAACAAAAAATGCGTCAGTGAGGAAATGCAAACCAATGATTAATTAAGGTCTATTTTCCCACGTAGTTCGTGGGTCAAACCAACGATTCTCTTATCAAAAAAGAAAAGTAATATACCGAGTCTTTCTTTTTCTAGTATCACTTCTATCAATGCAATGAACCCTGACCTCTATAGGGCCAGAAGCAACCGAAACAGAAATCTGAACCTTCTTAGGAGAGAAAGCTAACAGCTAGGGATAGGGATAAACAGAAGCAGAGGCACGTCGTCAAGAAGAAAGGGAGTATAGGCGACAACGGGGAAATCAGAGAAGAGGAAGTCTAAAAATGCCCGGAAACGTTGGTTTTGTCCGTGTGGGTGGGAACATAGCATATTCATATTGGTTATGACGGCACCGAATCCTCGTCTGGATTTGAGAAGTGGGTTGCTATTCTTGCAGACGGAAAGACTCAACGACGAGTAGACTTATTGCAGCTCAGTTCGTCTGACTACGATCCTAATCTATGGTAGAGCTGGGCTTTTTTCGTTTCTATAGACTCCTAACACGCTACTTGCCTCTTCACTCTTCCCTTAACTATCAGACTCTGCTTGCAGCCCTTCACTGACACAAGCCCCAAGTACTGACCTGACGACTGGCCTACAGAACTCAAAGTTTCTTGCGCAGGGTGGGGCAATGGCTCCATCGAGTAGTCACCGCAGGCCAGTTTGTTTGGCATAACAGGGGAACGAAATCCCAAGTCTTGTTCTTCTCGAGGGCTCTAATCTCCTCTTTCATGGCATTTTCCCGAAGGAATAAATGAAAGTTCGTACCTAGTGGCTCGGTATTAAATACATACAATATTATTTCTTTTTCTTTATATATATATTTATTCTTTTTATATGAAAGATCCAGCTAGGAAAGGTTTTTTCATCGAAAGAAGCTTGGGGCAGAGGCTCCACTCCACTCAGTAGTGCCAAAAATCGTGTGAACGACGGCTTCACAAAACTTTCCAAAAATAGCCCTGAAATTGCCGACCGAGTAGGTGACTCGGTCGAGCAATGCGCTGCTCGTTCTGTGGCTCAGCCTGAGCAGATGAGCTGCTCGACCAAGTACTACAGGGAATCGCAAATCTTCAAAATCGTCGCTCTACCTACCCGGACTGAGTCAGCATTGCTCGGTTCGAGCAGGGCTTAGCTCGGTCACAAAAGAGCTGCTCGGGCCATGTCGCTTCTTTGCTTAAGCTTTGGAATTTTGATGCCGCTTGACCGAGCAGATGAACTGCTCGGTCTGTGCCAGACTGTATCAGCATCCTCTTTCTCATTTGATACTGCTCGGTCCAAGCATCTGAACTGCTCGACCGAGCAGTCTGGGAAAAGCTCTCAAAGAGCTGCTGAATGCTTCCCTCTCTCCTCTGCTCTCTCTCTCTCTCTCTTCTCCTCCAATGGCTCCGAAAGTGTGGCGAACTCCTACAGAGTCTCTCCAATGAGCTCATGAGGATGTCGGATGTGTCCATACCTAAGTGGGGTCCCAAATCGCTCCAAAATTCCTGAAAACTCACAAAACACTACGAAACTCGAATATATCGTCAGAAATGCAATATCGTAGTAAAATGCGGGATTTGGATCCGAAAATAGCATGGGATGCAATGAAATGATGGTATAAAAATAGTAGAAAATATGGACACATCAAAATCCCCCAAGCTTACCTCTTACTCGTCCTCGAGGAAGACGAATAATCGGTACGCCGGGAAGAAAACAAAATGAAATAAGAAAATGAAAATAGGAAGAGATGAAAAGTAAAAAGAGGAAGGAATAGAAGTGAGAGGGAAGTGCTAGGGATGATCGGTCAGATCTCAGGCCTAATTAGTACATCACGATGCTCTGAATGAAATACATACATGCTACTGGCAATTTTTAGTTTTACAAATCATTTGACTAGCATGCAATACAGGCAAAGGATATGGATCTACTGAAATAACGCCATCAAATCATATCAATCTCATGCAATCCCTAGAGTCTAGTATAAAGAAGTTGGCAACGCCCTTTTCAATCACAGATACACAAGGAGCATAAAGAAATCACATAACATGCAATAGAGAATAGAAAAAGTCATGCCATTCAAATATTCATCTCGATTCATGAAAAATCTCCAAAACTAAAGCATTTCGTAAAGTTTGGGTATTATTAAATCTCCCCGTTATGCACCGACTCCACTCTAATGTCATGCTCACTCATGTGATCAGTTGGTTTACCCCCCAATCTTAACTTGAGGCGTCGCATCTAGTAATATGATATGGAATTTTTCTTTTTCTTCTCAGAATAAATGATAGCTTCTAATGAAATGCTATAAAACAATATTTATTCATTTTCTCTCTATTCCGTTTCTTTTTCACATATGAATATATACACATTTTTTTCCCTTTTTTTCATTTAGAAGCTATACCTTTTTCCTTTTTGGGTTTGGGAAGTGGGATGCGGTAAAGATAGCTATGGGGGTGTAACCAACTGATATGTAGAGATATAAATAGATATGTGGAGAAGGAAAAATAGTAAGACTCTCGGTTCACTTATAAGAGGGTGCACAACGGTTTGATAAAATAATACCCTAACTAAACTCATAGATAGCATGGATATTTTCATTTCTCTAAACGAATACTGAAAAGGCATGCAGTAATAGGCACAATATCAGCAGTCATGTAAACAGAAGTGGCTGAGATAAAAAACAGATGCTCCAAGTGTTCTAGTGATGCGTGAACCTAGGTGCATTACTTAACATAGTTCATACTAGATACTAATTCATGCATTCGATTTTCAATTCATTTTAAGCATTACATCTGATAGATCAACAACAGAAATGCACGCATATAGATGGTAAAACTGAAATTTACCCTAATAGCATGTCAACGAAAGTGAGCATTGTAAAAGACTAATAAAGCCACGAGAGATATCATCATGCGGAACATCCCTAGCAAATAAAGAGAGAAAGGCAGAGAAAAGAGGAAAAATAAAGAAAAAGAAATGCATGCATGGTGAAAAAAAGAAAATATGATGCAAAATGAGAAAAAAGAAAACGACGTGAAAAAACTGTGAAAAAGCGAAATAAAAACGAAATAAGGGAGGAAAATGTAAAAGAAAAAAATCAAAAATAAAAGCGGTAGCGCTTATCCCCCAAGCTAAACCTAGCAGTGTCCTCACTGCTAAGAAAGCGCTCGTGAGTGGGAGATGATGCTAAAGGGGTCGGGTGGGAAGGGGTATATAAAATAAAAACTGCGCAAAAAGGAGAAATAAAAATAAAAACATGGAATGATGCAATGCTGAATGCAATATGATGCAAGGGTGGCTCCTCCCCCAAGCTATGTAAGTGCAGGGCTCCGAACAGACAGATGGGCACAAAATAAATAGGGGGAGGCAAAAAAATGGTATGGACTACATCAAGAGGCACCACCCTCTGGAGGTGGTGATGGGTCCCTCTACTGTGGACCAGGAGTGGTGGTGGAGGATCAGGCTGGAAATCATGTGGTGGGCTGGCGGTGAGATCAATGGTGGCAGTGAAGGGCTCAGCAGAAAGTAATACCAGGGCAGACATTGGATCTAATGTGACAGTCGACTCTGTAGTGGAAGAAACAGGCTCTGCAGAAGCCTGAGAAAGTGATGCACGTAGTGGTGCAGAGGGGGTCACAGTGTCTGGCCTGGGTGGCAGAGCGCGTGCAAGGTTAACAGAAGGAAGGCCACGGTACCGAAGCAGATCTATAATAGAAGTCAGGTCCGACTCGACTCTAGATCGGTGTGTCACCGTCGAGCGTACGAAGTCATCGAAGTCCCGACGTAAGCGGGGAGTCGACTCCTCTAACGCGGTCAGGCCAGAGTCAGAAGAACGTAAGTCAGGCGGAGGGCGAGTAATGAGTCTGTGAGTCACCACTCTATCCCGTGCAGCTGAGGCATGGTGCCGAGTGTGGAAGGTAGGAGAGGGTGAGCTCGAAGGTAAATCAGTGGTGGTAGAAGAAAGAGCTGGCGTCGACACAGAGGTGTGGACAGGTGTCGACACAGAGGTGTGGACAGACGTCGAGACAGACACCGTGAAGATGGCCACAGGTGAGGAGGAAGTGGTGCCAGAAAGTGGAATGTGTGGACCTAAAGAGATATGAATTGATGCTATAAGGTCCGAAAGAGGTGGGAGGGTGGGGGCTGGGTCGTGCACGGGAGAATCAAGATCTATGGGGTCGTTAGGAAAAGGTAAATCGGTGCCCTCTGGCACCGATACAACGGGCAAAGAAATGTGAGTCTCGGGGCAAGAGGTGTGGACAGTCCCCGAAGACTCAGCGGCAGTAGATACAGTGGATACGTGATTCGGGTTCAATATTACATATTTAACCCCCCATTTAGCCCTATTTTGTGCTCATGCGATGCTACATTTATCTCTAATTCATACGTATTTTCTACACATTTATTTATTAGAGAAAACACTTAATTTGAGCACAAAACAGCATTTAACGACGTAATTCTGCACTTATTATATTTTTCCTAGCACCGTCTCGATCTCACGATTCCAACGACTATTTATTTGTATTTTTCTGAGATCTGTGCTAATTACTATGAATTTTTGAATGCAGAGTACAAATTAATGGAGAAATACGGGAGCCAGCCTATCAGAGGATGCCACGTGGCATGATCTCAGCTCTCCCCGTCGGATCCAACGGCACCCAGCTATCTTATCTTGGAAATTCAGGCACCGTTGGATTAATATCCAACGGTCCGCAACGATTCCCGATGGATTCGAAAACGGGGCTACGTGGCACGCGCGCGCGCGTTCGATGCAGATCCTACGGCGGAGAACAATCCCGCTCGAATTCAAAATCACGAAGCGAAGGCGGGATCTTGGGGACACGCGGTGGCATCCGGTCCGTTGCTCGGACATCGCACGGGCGAGAACAGATCGACGACGCGGCAACCTCTCGAGCGCACGATTATCATCGAACGGTGCAAATCAATCCCGCCCGAAGCGAGAACAGAGCGGCTACGTGGCTCACGAAGGCCGTTCGATCTCTCGATCGGACGGCCAGCAGTTGATCCGAGATGAGCTCGGATGCGGAAGCGGGTACAGGCAAAGCGTGGATCCGACCCGTGCCACGTGGCTTCTCGTGGTTGAATCCCGACGAGATGAGCGGATCACATTTGCTCCGCTTTAGATCTGTGGCTCAGATCAAATCGGGTATGATTTGGATGCGGGTTTCGACCCGCGAAGCACAGTAAACCCGCAATGATTTATATTTAAGCGTATTTAGGGTTTTTTGGGCGTATTCAAGCAATTGGGGGCGTATTTTGGGCGTATTGGAGGCCCTAGAAGCCGTATTTAATTCTGCAAAAATCCTGTAAAATTCCAGAGCCTATTTTCTTATTTCCAGAGAGTTTTGAAGACTTTTCAGAGAGAATTGGTGATATTTTCTTCAACTTCTATCCCGTATTTTGGTGTTTTCTATTGTATTTTGCTATGAACTTGAAGTATTTTGTTATGAAACTTGTTTATTATTGCACGATGAGTAGCTAGAACTTATTTGTGCATGGTATGGAGTAGTTAGGTGATATTATTCGTGTTTATTTGGTTGAAATTCCTTGTGCTAAATCGTAAAACGTCGCTAAAATTGTAATCGTTGTTCGTAAATCGACTTTTTTAGATTCCAAAAGAATTAATTTAGTTGATGATCGCCCCAAAAGGGCGAGCTTTGATCTCCCCAAAAGGGAGTTTCATACCGTAGTTTTGATCTCTCCAAAAGAGAGTTTCATATCGTATTATAGTTTTAGCGATGATCGTTTTGAACATTGTGTTTGAACCCCCAAAAGGGCATCTTCCGATGAATTGCTCCCAAAAGGAGGATTCATTGAGTTATATTGGATATTTTTCCCGGTGAATTGCTCTCAAAAAAGAGAATTCATTGTGATATATTCATCAACCAAATTAATACGAATCGTTGATCCTAACGAACCCATCCCATGCGCATACTTTTTATAGATATTTGTTCTCACGTATTTCTTTGTTCGCACATCACCATCACGCACTTTCACACCATCACCATCATTGTTGAAGTGGTTAGTTCCTTTTCGTAGGATTTCTATTTGATTTGAACTGTGGTTGCAACAGATTTCTTCCCGTGGATTCGACATCTGGACTCCCAGATTTTACTACTTGTACGGACTCTTGCACTTGAGAGAGAGCACCTTTTCGGTCCCACCAAGTTTTTGGCGCCGTTGCCGGGGAGGAATGGTTTGTGACTACGGTTTATTTCATTTAGAGGACCTTCGGTGAGATCTTTCCACTTTACTGTACATAAACTTTTTTTTATTCTTTATTTTATTTTAATTTTTTTTGAAATGGAATATATGAACTTCTATTGCACAAACAATCTTTACGATGCACGATATGCTAATGCACACAAACATAGAATGGAGAAGCTCAAAATTGTTAATTTTAGTCAAACTGACTGTGAAACTTTCTTTCAGGCCTGGAGGAGGTTCACAGACCTAATATCGAGCTATCCGCAGCATGGATACACAAATGAGGAGCTTATGGCGTTCTTCCTAGATGGACTACAACCGCAGCTGCAGGAATTATTGGGAGGCATGACGCCGACAGTGGCGTGGGAATACATGGAGTCTCTGCAAGAAAACGAAGAAACCATGGAAGAGACTTCAGAGAGCGATTCAACGGAGCCTTCGAGCCTTGATCAAGAAGAGCAAAGCGTAGACGTACCTTTGCAACCCTTGAAAGAGGAAGCTTACCAGACTATTCAGACACAGGAGGCCACATCCCTTCAATTCCAAGAGAATTTCCTTGCTCGGAGTCGGCAGATTCAAAATTCCATTGAAAATCTTAATTTGATTGCCGCTTGCTTAGAAGAAGGTAATGCTTTTGAAACTCGATTTCAAGAATCTAATACGAGTTCATCTTCTATTGCAGGAATATTGAGCGAGGACACGAATATAAATATCCACATGGCAGGAAGTGTGTGCAAAAGAGAGGATGAGCTAGCAATTTTGGATGAACGAGAGGAGGAGACAGCTAGGGACAAAGGTTTTGAGATTATCGCCATGGAGCCAGAACCATTCCCTCTTCCAGTTTTGTCCCAAAATCATTTATCCCTCTCCACAATGAACGAGCATCGTACAGAGAGTAGTGCAAATCTTTCAGGGAGTAGTCGTCAACTTGCTTTAATTCATTTCACTTATTTTGATGACTACGTTTGGAATAATTTTATTTCGAAGAATTTTAAATTAATTTGGACTGACATAACTCATCTCTCGCAGGACATTGGCAAACAGCTTATAGAGATGCTTGGGGTTGTGTTGCTGGGGTCCAAATTAGTTTTTGGAGGAAGAATAATCGCCGAGGAGCGCAAGGAGCAAATTGAACAACTTCCTCCACCATCAAAGATTCGGGATCCGCCATTTGATCACGGTGTGTTCTTTCCAGTAGTGTAGTTTTTATATGCTTTCTAGTTTGCTTTCTTGAATAAACTCGTACCTCTTCCGACATTGAGGACAATGTCCATCTTTAGTTGGGGGGTGTGTAGAGACCTTAGGATTTTTTTTTGAGAAGAATAAATCACCAAATTTCATCTTTTGAAACTCCTTCATATGCCTCAAATGCGGATGATTATACGTTAATTGAGTTCTAAAAATTGTTTATGGCTTGATTGATTATTTTTCCTTCATGGAATTGTCGTTAATATGCTATACCTGAAAATTTTCAATTTCCATGATTAATACCTCGAAATAGTTTGAATTGATTTTCATGCATGCTAATGTGATGAAAAAGCTTAAGTATACACGATTTATTAGAAAAGTTTTCAAGATGAAGAGGAATTTGGCCATGGTCGTTAATGTTTATGTTTGAAAATATGGGTGTTGAATTGCTTACAAATAAAAAAAGAAAAGAAAAGAAACGATGAAAGGAAGAAAGCAATGAAAAGAATAATGATGAAAAATGAATGAATGAGTATGTCACTAATAAATAACTTGGTTGGCTCGAGTAGTACAGTCCGAGGGGTCCTTCTTGGCCTAATGCCCTATGATCGTCTGATTTGGGAGCCATTGACCGGAAACTCACTCATTTGATGGAGCGATCCAAGTTATACTTTTTTCCGTGAATGTTGCTTGATGCGCGTTACGCGGAACTAATAAAAGAAAAGAAATGGTGAATATACTAAGCAACTTCAATACCCATAATTTGAGTGATTGTTTTGATAGGCCAATTCCTTGGAAACAAGAAAACTAGGAAATAACGACGTGTTATACTTTCGCTTGCGCAAAACGATGCTTGCATGTTATTTATTCATACTAAATTAGAGAAAATTTCATGTGATTGATTTTGTTCATGGATGTGTATATTGATGGCCAAGACCATGTTGGAATGCGTATTATTGAGCCACGCCATGAGCAATTTGAAAGAATTTATTATTTTTATTGATCATCCGTATTTATCGCTATTTTTGCTAGAGACTAGCAAATCGCTAGTTGGGGGGTGTGATTCGGGTTCAATATTACATATTTAACCCCCCATTTAGCCCTATTTTGTGCTCATGCGATGCTACATTTATCTCTAATTCATACGTATTTTCTACACATTTATTTATTAGAGAAAACACTTAATTTGAGCACAAAACAGCATTTAACGACGTAATTCTGCACTTATTATATTTTTCCTAGCACCGTCTCGATCTCACGATTCCAACGACTATTTATTTGTATTTTTCTGAGATCTGTGCTAATTACTATGAATTTTTGAATGCAGAGTACAAATTAATGGAGAAATACGGGAGCCAGCCTATCAGAGGATGCCACGTGGCATGATCTCAGCTCTCCCCGTCGGATCCAACGGCACCCAGCTATCTTATCTTGGAAATTCAGGCACCGTTGGATTAATATCCAACGGTCCGCAACGATTCCCGATGGATTCGAAAACGGGGCTACGTGGCACGCGCGCGCGCGTTCGATGCAGATCCTACGGCGGAGAACAATCCCGCTCGAATTCAAAATCACGAAGCGAAGGCGGGATCTTGGGGACACGCGGTGGCATCCGGTCCGTTGCTCGGACATCGCACGGGCGAGAACAGATCGACGACGCGGCAACCTCTCGAGCGCACGATTATCATCGAACGGTGCAAATCAATCCCGCCCGAAGCGAGAACAGAGCGGCTACGTGGCTCACGAAGGCCGTTCGATCTCTCGATCGGACGGCCAGCAGTTGATCCGAGATGAGCTCGGATGCGGAAGCGGGTACAGGCAAAGCGTGGATCCGACCCGTGCCACGTGGCTTCTCGTGGTTGAATCCCGACGAGATGAGCGGATCACATTTGCTCCGCTTTAGATCTGTGGCTCAGATCAAATCGGGTATGATTTGGATGCGGGTTTCGACCCGCGAAGCACAGTAAACCCGCAATGATTTATATTTAAGCGTATTTAGGGTTTTTTGGGCGTATTCAAGCAATTGGGGGCGTATTTTGGGCGTATTGGAGGCCCTAGAAGCCGTATTTAATTCTGCAAAAATCCTGTAAAATTCCAGAGCCTATTTTCTTATTTCCAGAGAGTTTTGAAGACTTTTCAGAGAGAATTGGTGATATTTTCTTCAACTTCTATCCCGTATTTTGGTGTTTTCTATTGTATTTTGCTATGAACTTGAAGTATTTTGTTATGAAACTTGTTTATTATTGCACGATGAGTAGCTAGAACTTATTTGTGCATGGTATGGAGTAGTTAGGTGATATTATTCGTGTTTATTTGGTTGAAATTCCTTGTGCTAAATCGTAAAACGTCGCTAAAATTGTAATCGTTGTTCGTAAATCGACTTTTTTAGATTCCAAAAGAATTAATTTAGTTGATGATCGCCCCAAAAGGGCGAGCTTTGATCTCCCCAAAAGGGAGTTTCATACCGTAGTTTTGATCTCTCCAAAAGAGAGTTTCATATCGTATTATAGTTTTAGCGATGATCGTTTTGAACATTGTGTTTGAACCCCCAAAAGGGCATCTTCCGATGAATTGCTCCCAAAAGGAGGATTCATTGAGTTATATTGGATATTTTTCCCGGTGAATTGCTCTCAAAAAAGAGAATTCATTGTGATATATTCATCAACCAAATTAATACGAATCGTTGATCCTAACGAACCCATCCCATGCGCATACTTTTTATAGATATTTGTTCTCACGTATTTCTTTGTTCGCACATCACCATCACGCACTTTCACACCATCACCATCATTGTTGAAGTGGTTAGTTCCTTTTCGTAGGATTTCTATTTGATTTGAACTGTGGTTGCAACAGATTTCTTCCCGTGGATTCGACATCTGGACTCCCAGATTTTACTACTTGTACGGACTCTTGCACTTGAGAGAGAGCACCTTTTCGGTCCCACCAATACGACGGTGGTGGGAGGAACGACTGCAGAAGATGATGGTTGGGCAGGTGGGGCTGGGAGGCCGGCAACTAAAGCAGTAATGTCATGTAACTCGAACACAGGGGAGCGTGGGACCGGGTCATCGGCAGCTGCCTCGACCCGTGCTCTGGAGGGCTCGAGTACGTGTATGTGAGGGAGTGGGAAGACCTGAAGGATAATCCAGTCAAGCTGGACAGCCGGGATGTGTGTGAGGTGAGGGGTAGGGAGAACCATGTGGAGGATATGGTGGGTGCCTACGAGATATAGCCAGTGACGATCACCGTATGGTCGAATAATATGCATATGCTCGAGCATGCTGATGGTCAAGCGTATCGGGCCAACAGGTCTGGTAAGGTCGTCAGGAAGGTGAATATCCAGCATCTTAACAAAAAATGGTGAAGAAACCACCACATCAGATGTCGGTGGCGTGGTAGGTGATGGCTGTCTGGTAAAGGCGGTGACACAACCAGTGGGCTGCGTCAGAGAGCATGAAGGGTCGTAGGGAGCCGTCAGGGTGAAATCGAAGAGGCCGGGTCATACCCATAAGATGGGTAAGCTCAGGGAGGGACATGGTCCCGACCTCAGGCCTGCAAAATAGAGTGGAAGTCAAGTGCCTCTGAGCGTAACTAAGGCATGGGTGCACGATGCACGATGCCTTCACCCAACTAGGGCGATACTGAAGAAGGCCAGAAATACGCTCCCAAAACTCTCGAGCATCAAAAGAGTCAACGTCAAAGAGCAGGGAAAGGGCTGCTCCGGGCTCGGGTACTGCAGGAAAGTGGAAGTACTTCTGGATCATGGCAAAAGTGATAGTGCAGTCGTGGTCCATGAGACGGAAGGTGATGCCATCACCAGCTGGGGTGAGAGCCAGAGAGCTGAGACCCTCGAGTGCTATGTGTGAGTAAGTGGGAGCGTGCACGCCGAGGAAGCGTTCGAAATCGATCACTCGGTAGAGGTGATGAACTCCCTGTAGGAGTCAGAGATCTAAGTGCGGGCGAGCCTATGAACACAATAGGAACGAGACGGCACTGAGAAAGCCTAACAAAGCGCTCTCGGTGTGCGTCGTTTCGGAACGTGATGCCAAATGTCCAAAGACGTGCTGGCAGGGCATCTCTGGTGCCTACTAAGTGTGGGGGTGATGAGATAGAGGCGGTGGATGGTGCTGTGGTGGGGATAGGATCTGCGGTAGATGGGATAACGACGGTCGTGATAGGTGTGGTGGTGGTGGGGATGGTAGTGGTGGTGGCGGGAGCTGTGGTGGAAGGGGTGGTAGTATTGGAGGTAGTGGTAGATGTGGCAGTGTGTCAGGCACGATACAGGGGTTGGGAAGGGGAGGCACCAGACGACGGCCTCTTCCTGCGAATGGGGGCTGTGGTGGATCTGCGTGTCGAACCATCGTGTATACAGTATATAAAAGAAAAGAGGGAACGAGTGTACCGTATATGCGGGAGATGCGAGCGATGCGAGTGCCTAGAGCTCTCCCAAGCTAGTCCATGTAGTCCGTGATGATGTAGGCAACGAACATCTGCAATAGAAACAATGGAAACGTCAAAGCGGGGCATTAAAAATCTGGGAATAAGATGATAAAGGTGTGCTCGACCGAGCAGTGGTACTGCTCGGTCAGAGATGTGCTACTTGGTCAGGGGAACTAACCGAGCAGTATCACTGCTCGGTTCATGCCCTAGGGCACAAATGATCGGTGCTGGGGGATTTGGGCAGGGGATGTGGGGGGGGGGGTGGAGGGGTAGGGGGAATGGTCGAAGGGAGGGGGGTTTTGGCGAGAGCATGTTGGCGGCGTTGTCGGTGGTGGTGGTGCTGTCGACTAAATAGGGCGAAGGAGGGGGGAGAGAGGGGAGGGGCGGAGAGTTAGAGAGAGAAAGATAGAGAGAGATAGGGCAGCTGACCGGAGTTGGGCGGAGCGATCGGCGGCGCTGACGGCGGTGCAGGAGGAGGAAGACGGTGACGAGGGCGGGGGTTTGAACGAGTAGGGGGAGATGAAACTCGGAGGGGGGAGTAAAAAATTTTTTTGGTTAAAAAATTTAACTGAGGGTAATATATTAAACGGGTTTGGGTATAAAAACCCAACTCGTTTGGGAGTGAGATCCGAGTGTAGGATAAATCGACTCGGTCCGAGCAGCGAGACTGCTCGACCGAGTCAGTCGCCTGAAGAATTTAATAAATTGAGCTGAAGAATACTCCCTCGCATACTCGACCGAGTAGCATGATGCTCGGTCTGCGTCGATTTTTACTCGGGCCGAGCCAATAATAATCAAGTCGTGTTGGCAGAGTGATGTTTTCTCCTCTCATCCAAAAGCCTGTAGTACTCGACCGAGCAATCGGTTACTTGGGCCGAGTCCATTTCTACTCTGGCCGAGCAGGAGGCTGCTCGGGCCGTGCAAAG
Source organism: Scilla litardierei (assembly GCA_030789695.1). Taxonomy (NCBI): domain Eukaryota; kingdom Viridiplantae; phylum Streptophyta; class Magnoliopsida; order Asparagales; family Asparagaceae; genus Scilla; species Scilla litardierei. Next base: position 49,960,919 of record CM061140.1, on the reverse strand, counting down.
ATGGCAATCCATCCTTCCTTTTTCTGTGTTTGCACTACTCGACCGAGCAGTCAAGCTACTCAGTCGAGTCTCCTATGTCTCCTGTCTCCTCTTATTTTTCTTTGGTTTTCTCCCCAAATCTTCGAATCTGATGTTCTCCTCCTGCTTCCTTCCGTTTACAATGTCGATATGCATACCCCCACTTGTCCATCATATACAAAAGACGAGCTCATCAAATTTTTGTGATTTTTATGGTTTTATCTCAAAAAACACGAAATATGAATAAAAAATAAGAAACTAAAAAAAAGAAATCCGAAATCTAGGAAATTGGGTTGCCTCCCAATAAGCGCTCGTTTTTAGTCGTGAGCTCGACTCCCTCAAATATGTCAGTTATCGTTTGGTGCGTGTGGTGGTCATGCGGCATTCTTCGCGGTGGTGCAATCCGACGGCATTTGGTTTCCACCTACTTCAAGACTCTCCTCAACGTAGCTTATAGTCTCCGGTTCTTGATGATTTGCAGAACGACGTAGAACTTCATCATCCAATACTTGGATGTACGCGGCAACCTCTTTGGTGTAGGTTGGGTCGCTGTCATCATCGATGCTTGTCTTTATTGGGTCCTTCATGACCTCCTCAGAAGTAAAATCCTCAATGGCTTTATGTCACGCCCCGCTTCCCTAAAATGGAGGCGAGACGTGAAAAGGTCCGCACGAGAGTGGAGCTGTGAAGCCCCAAACCCGATAAGCGTCAATAAAACATAAGCAGATCCCTCTAACCACAAACAGAACAACAATAATAACACAAGGAGAGACAGAAAAAAATCTCAAACCTCAGAATTTGTCCAACATTAAAATTAAGTTCAACATCCATAAAAGCCACCAGGCTAAAAGAAAGAGTCTAAAGGCCCAGAACAAGGCCAAACAAAGCACAAACATAACAGAGTATCAAACTAGGTGCCACGCACTGACAACCTAAGCAATCTAACAAAAGAAGCCAAACTAAGACACTAAGACTGATCTCCAGTGTCCGCGAAGTCCTCGATCAACGCGGGTTCTGACTCAGCGTCAGCGAACACCGCGTCCTCAGCAAGTATCTCAGGCTCGGGCTCTAACATGTGTCACCCAAAAGAGAAAAGTGGCACATGTCAGCAAGTTGAGAGACTTGTGCAAGTAAACGGAAAGAAAGGTAAACTAACAACCTAGAAGTTAAAGTATGGTGCATGGCAAGTAAAGTAAGGTGGTAACAAGTAAAGTAAAGTACAAGTAGCAAGTGGTGGTTGTGACATGTAATGTCAAGTAACAAGTACACGTACAAGGGATCACCTACACATGGATGCCCTATTGCCCGCAGGCTATAGTCATGTACAAGGGATCACTCAGAGAGTGCCCTATTGCCCGCATGCTGTATTGAGCTCGTCTTCTGGACCACGAGCCAGAATTGTAATTGGCCTAGGGTTGTGCCCGCAAAACGGGTGCCTAGCCCGAACAAATAGTACAAGTATGTAGCGAAGCTACGCAATCACGATGAGTATTCAAACATGCAATGGCATGAGCAGATATTCGCGTACCGTTAATTGAAATTAAACGTGACAGGCAAAATGCAATGACATGAACATATTCGCGTACCGTTAATTGAAACTAAACATGGCAGTTAAAATGCAATAGCAGTTAAGGATGCATGGATGACATGAACAGTTAATACGCGTACCGTTAAGGGAAAGTAAACGTGACATACAAGCATGATGAAGGTGACGGACCAAGCTTCGTTGTCAAGATAGGTCAATGGCGTCCAGACGGTTATCCTTTCACCGTCTAGTCTCTTTTACGCTAAAGCAATGTAATGGCCTAAGACATGGCCCAAATCAAGAGATGCAAGTTTCACTTGCCTGATACCGGGGTTGACGAGCAATGAAGATCGTCACACAAGCTAACTATGGAATAGATCACTGTTATGGCAAAACAATTATTAGAACAATGATTCTAAATCGATTTCTTAATAGAATCCTAATTGTCTAATAATCCATTTTATTAGGGTTTCACAAATGTCAATGTGGGTTATGCTAAAACTAAAGAATCGAGTATTACCGTGAAGAAGCGGAGGAACGATGCCGAGCAACCACGGCAACAGAAGAACGATCCGGCTCAAATCTGGAAATGGGGGAGAAATCTGGAGAAAATGGTTTTGATATGGATTTTGGGGGTTTGATGAAGGTTTGAGGAAGGTGGAAGGTCGAAAGTGTTAAGTGAGGGTTTGGATGATGGAGGATGATCTTGGAATGAAGGTTTGAGGGTTTGGGGAAGATGGGGGCTTAATGGGGGGAGAAATTAGGTTTAGAGATGATGATGAAGAAGAAGAAAACGTTTGGGAGGGGTATTTATAGAGTTTGGTGTTGGCTAGGGCAAAACTAGGGTTTCCTGTACTGTTTAGTCGGTCAAAGAGCAACCACTGACCGACTAGTTTGGGAACTAGTCGGTCGGTTGACCAACGCAGACCGACTAAGTGTAAACAGTAACCCCCGACGAAAACCTGAACTAAGAGTTAGTCGGTCAAAGAACAACTACTGACCGACTAGTTTGACATCTAGTCGGTCGATGAACGTTCTTAGACCGACTAAAAGTGAACAGTAACTGGTACCAAAAATAGTTAATGAGTTAGTCGGTTAAAGAAGCATTGCTGACCGACTAGTTTGCAACCTAGTCGGTCAACCAACGTTCTTAGACCGACTAACGATAAACAGTAACTCCTGAACATTTATCCAAGCCCGCTAGTCGGTCCATGAAGGTTTGCCAACCTACTGGATCGTCATCTAGTCGGTCGGTGCCCCTTCTTAAACCGGCTAACGTGCACGATAAGTTCCGAAATAGAGCGCGAAGCTCCGGGATGGTTTCCTAAGTCTCCTAGGCTCGTTCTAACTTTAAGATATCGACGTTATGAAGCTCGTCACGAATGACTTACTTCAAACACGGCGACCGACGGAAGAATCTAGAGAATCACGACGAAACGAACGAAAATGAAAACTACGGAGACGGAAAAGGAAATCGCAACCAAGGAGAAGCAACCATATATATATATATATATATATATATATATATATATATATATATATATAATAAAATCCATACATGAAAAACCAGTCGTTACATCCTCCCCAACTTAACAAAAATTCCGTCCTCGGAATTCCGAACACTCACGTGGCCGGGAACAAAAGTGGGTATCGCTCTCGCATCTCATCTTCTCTCTCCCAAGTAGACTCTCCCGGTGAACCGTGCCGCCACATCACTCTAATAAGATCGACGACCTTGTTCCGAAGTGACTTCTGACGCCTGTCCAGAATCTGCACTGGATGCTGGTCATACGTCAAATCTGGGCGAACAGTGATCTCCGAGAAATCCACATCATGAGATGGATCGCTGATGTATCGACGAAGCTGCGACACATGGAAAACATCGTGAACTCCTTCCAAAGATGGCGACAAGGCTAAGCGGTAAGCTACCTCGCCAACCCTCTCCAGAATATCAAACGGTCCAATGTATCGCGGGCTCAACTTCCATCGCTTCCCAAAACGAATCACTCCACGATTCGGGGAAATCCTCAGAAACACATGATCCCCAGGCTGAAACTCCAAATGACGGCGTTTAGCATCCGCCCAATGCTTAAAACGGTCCTGAGCAATCCTCAACCTGTCTCGAATATTCCTGACAACATCCACGGCCTCCACAATCATCTCAGGTCCCAACAACTCCCGATCACCAACGTCATCCCAACTCAATGGAGATCGACATTTCCTCCCATAAAGAGCGGTGAAAGACGCCATGCCAATACTCGCCTGGAAGCTGTTGTTGTAAGAGAACTCTACCAGATGTAGATGGTCCTCCCACGAACCCTTGAAATCCAACATGCACGCCCTTAGCATGTCCTCCAAGATCTGAATCATCCTCTCGGACTGGCCATCCGTCTGCGGATGGTACGCCGTGCTGAAACTCAGACGCGTACCCAAACTCTTCTGCAAACTCTGCCAGAACTGAGATGTGAACCTCGTGTCTCTGTCCGACACGATACTCACAGGGACTCCGTGAAGTCGTACAACCTCCTCCATATATCTCCTCGCTAGCGCCTCAGTGGACTGTCCCACTCGGAATGGAATAAAGTGCGCGGATTTGGTCAATCGATCTACGATCACCCAAATCATGTCATTCTGCTTCGGACTCCGAGGTAGTCTAGTCACGAAATCCATAGTGATGTGCTGCCATTTCCACTCCGGAATCGGAAGCGGTTGTAGCAACCCCGCCGTACGCTGATGCTCCGCCTTCACTTGCTGGCAAACCAAACACTTAGCCACACTCCGAGCCACGCTACTCTTCATATCATGCCACCAATAGTTCAGACGAAGATCCTTGTACATCTTGGTCCCACCAGGATGCACAGAATACGGCGAGCTATGTGCCTCCACCAACAAATCCTCTCTGATATCCCCAGCAGGCACACACAACCTGACTCCATACCTCAACGAGCCATCTTCATGAATCAAAAAGTCAGTCCGCAGACCGGCTTCCACCTGCTCCTGAATCTTCGCCAGCTTCGGAACCTTAGCCTGGCCAGCCTTGACCCAATCCACAATCGTCGACTGTATCTGCATACACATCAACGAAGAAGCCTCTCCAGGAAGAACAATATCCACACCAGACTCGCAAAAATCCTGCTGCAATCTCCACTGCGAGGTCAAAATCATCACCGCTGGAAGCCTACTCAGCGCATCAGGAACCACATTCACCTTGCCAGGGTGATACTGCAAATCAATCTTATAATCCGCCATGAGCTCCAACCATCGACGATGTCGCATGTTGAGCTCTTTCTGAGTAAAAATATACTTCAAGCTTTTGTGATCGGTGAAGATCTTCACTTTCTCACTCAGCAAGAAGTGCCTCCAAATCTTAAGAGCAAACACAACGGCAGCCAACTCCAAGTCATGCGTCGGGTAATTCTTCTCATGAGTCTTGAGCTGACGCGAAGCATACGCCACAACATGTCCGTGCTGATGCAACACACAACCGAGACCCTTGCCAGAAGCATCGCAAAAGATCTCAAATCCACCGCTGCGATCAGGCACAACAAGAATAGGGGCAGTCGTCAATCTCTCCCTCAGAACACCAAAAGCATTCTCACAATCACCCGACCAAACAAAAGATACATCCTTCCGTGTCAAACTGGTCATCGGCTCAGCAATACGGGAAAAGTCCTTAATGAAACACCGATAGTAACCAGCAAGCCCAAGGAAACTCCGAATCTCAGACGCTGACTGCGGAACAGGCCACTCTCTGATGGCCCTGATCTTCTCGGGATCCACTAAAATACCATCTCCGGTCACCACATGCCCGAGAAAAGCAACTCTATCCAGCCAAAACTCGCACTTCGAAAACTTGGCATACAAACGATGCTTCCTCAAAATCTCCAACACCGTCCTCAAGTGCGATGCATGCTCCTCCTCCGACTTAGAATAGATCAGAATGTCGTCAATAAAGATAACGACAAACTTATCCAAAAAGTCGTAGAAAATCAGATTCATCAGATTCATGAAAACTGCGGGTGCGTTGGTTACACCGAAAGGCATAACCACAAACTCGTAGTGTCCATACTTCGTCCTGAACGCTGTCTTCGGAACATCATCCTTCCTCACCTTCAACTGATGGTAACCACTCCTCAGATCCAACTTTGAAAACACCCTCGAACCTCCAAGCTGATCAAAAATATCATCAATGCGAGGCAACGGGTATTTATTCTTGATGGTCACCGCATTCAACTCCCGATAGTCCACGCACATGCGACGCGAACCATCCTTCTTCTTCACCAGCAGCACCGGTGCTCCCCACGGAGACATACTAGGATTGATATAACCCTTCTGCATAAGCTCATCCAACTGCCTACGCAACTCCTCCAACTCAGCGGGTGCCATACGATATGGCGCCTTCGAAATGAGATGCACACCTGGAATAAGATCAATAGAAAACTCCAAAGCCCGATCAAGTGGCAACCCAGACATCTCCTCGGGGAAGACGTCATCAAATTCTCGCACCACAGCTGGCCTCTCTGATCACTCCTTATTTTACACCCTTTTCCCGCATGTTTGCATGCCATTTTGATCGCCCAAATTATGTTTTTCACGATATATCGACGATATTGCGATGCTTTTCACGATTTGTTGTTTTTGTCGCATTTCAGGTGATTTGGCGCGATTAGGAGTGATCTCGAGATGCGTGTAATCTAGACGGCCACCGACGACCTCCCTGATTCGGGTTCAATATTACATATATAACCCCCCATTTAGCCCTATTTTGTGCTCACATGATGCTAAATTCATCTCTAATTCATACGTATTTTCTACACATTTATTTATTGGAGAAAACACACTATTTGAGCACAAAACAGCATTTAACGACGTATTTCTGCACATTTTATATTTTTCCTAGCTTCGTCTCGATCTCACGATTCCAACGACTATTTATTTGTATTTTTCTGAGATCTGTGCTAATTACTGTGTATTTTTGAATGCAGAATACAATTTAAATGGAGAAATACGCAATTAAATACAAAAATACGGTCGTCGGCCAATCACACGCCACCACGTGGCACAATCCCACGCATTCCCGCTTGAAATCAACGGCTGGGATCATCCCAAACCAATCTCCGAGCAGCAGCACAGGCGACGACGTGGCACATCATCAACCCTCCGATCACGATCGAACGAACGAGAGCGTGCGTCGACGCGGCCATTTCTACACCGTGGATCTGAGATCCAACGGTCGAATCGATTCCGAAGCGTACGTTCAGCGGGCGACAAATTGGGGACACGCGGCGGCCATCGAGCGACTCCCTGCCAGATCGGACGGTCCAAACTCGAAGCAACGGAGAATTACGAGAGGGCGACGTGGCCGCTTGGCATCCACACGATCGCGATCGAACGGCGGAGCGATCGAAATTCTGAAGCGGGCGACGTGGTTCGTTGCACACCGTCGGATCTCGATCCAACGGATGACATCATCCCCGCAGTTCGAATTCGAGGCGGCAATCCGCATGGCTACGTGGCTTCATCTAAGCCGATGATTTTCCATCGAACGGTGCCGATTGACTCCGCAATGTGAACTCGAAGCGACGATCTCACGGGGCAACGTGGATGAATCGAGGCCACACGTTCACGATCCAGCGGTTGGAAATCAGCCCGAAGCGAATTCGATTGAAGATCCGGGTGCGCGAGCGGGTTTCGACCCGATCCGCTTGCCACGTGTCGCCACCACAACGAATCCCGCTTGGATGAGCGGCCAGGGTTTGCTCCGCTCGAGATGAGCGGTCTGGATTCAATCGGGTGCGAATTTATTGCGGGTTTGAACCCGTTAAGCAACCCAAACCCGCAATCTTATTATATAAGCGTATTTAGGGGTTTTGGGCGTATTCAAGCAGTTTGGGGGCGTATTTTGGGCGTATTGGAGGCTCTAGAAGCCGTATTTCCCCTCTGAAAAATTCTGTAAAATTCCAGAGGCTTGTTTCTAATTTCCAGAGAGTTTTGATGTATTTTCAGAGATATTTGGTGATGAATTCTTAACTTAAACTCCTTATTTTGGTGTATTCTAGCGTATTTTGCTATGAACTTGAAGTATTTTGTTATGAAACTTGTTTATTTTCGCATGATGTGTAGCTAAATCTCTGTTGTGCTTGGTATGGAGTAGTTAGGGGATATTATTCGTGTTTATTTGGTTGAAATTCCTCGTGCTAAATCGTTTAACGTCGCTAAAATTGTAATCGTTGTTCGTAAATCGACTTTTTTAGATTCCAAAAGAATTAATTTAGTTGATGATCGCCCCAAAAGGGTGAGATTTGATCTCCCCAAAAGGGAGTTTCATACCGTAGTTTTGATCTCTCCAAAAGAGAGTTTCATATCGTATTAGAATTTTAACGACGATCTTATTGAATATTTTGTTTGAACCCCCAAAAGGGCATCTTCCGATGAATTGCTCCCAAAAGGAGAATTCATTGAGTTATATTGGATATTTTCCCGGTGAATTGCTCTCAAAAAGAGAATTCATTGTGATATATTCATCAACCAAATTAATACGAATTATCGATCCTAACGAACCCATACCATGTGCAAACTTTTTATAGGTATTTTTTTTACGTATTTCTATGTTTATATTATTCACGTGTTCACATCACCATCACCGTCATCGTTTGTGAAGTGTTTAGTTTCTCTTCGTAGGATTTCTATTTGATTTGAACTGTGGTTGCAACAGATTTCTTCCCGTGGATTCGACACCTGGACTCCCAGGTTTTACTACTTGTACGGACTCTTGCACTTGAGAGAGAGCACCCTTTCGGTCCCACCAAGTTTTTGGCGCCGTTGCCGGGGAGGAATGGTTTGTGACTACGGTTTATTTCATTTAGAGGACCTTCGGTGAGATCTTTCCACTTTACTGTACATAAACTTTTTTTTATTATTTTATTTTAAATTTTTAAAAATGGAATATATGAACTTTTATTGCACAAACAATCTGTATGATGCACGGTATGCTAATGCACACAAACATAGAATGGAAAAGCTCAAAATTGTTAATTTTAATCAAACTGACTGTGAAACTTTCTTTCAGGCCTGGAGGAGGTTCACAGACCTAATATCGAGCTATCCGCAGCATGGATACACAAATGAAGAGCTTATGGCGTTCTTCCTAGATGGACTACAACCGCAGCTGCAGGAATTATTGGGAAGCATGACGCCGACAGTGGCGTGGGAATACATGGAGTCTCTGCAAGAAAACGAAGAAACCGTGGAAGAGACTTCAGAGAGCGATTCAACGGAACCTTCGTGCCTCGATCAAGAGGAGCAAAGCGTAGACGTACCTTTGCCATCCTTGAAAGAGGAAGCTTACTTGATTATTCAGACACAGGAGGCCACATCCCTTCAATTCCAGGAGAATTTCCTTGCTCGGAGCCGGCAGATTCAGAAATCCATCGAAGATCTTACTCTGATTGCCACTTGCTTAGAAGAAGGTAATGCTTTTGAAACTCGATTTAAAGAAACTAATACGAGTTCATCTTCTATTGCAGGAATATCGAGCGAGGACAGGAATAAAAATATATACATGGCAGAAAGTGTGTGCGAAAGAGAGGACGAGCTAGCAATTTTGGATGAACGAGAGGAGGAAACAGCTAGGGAAAAGGGTTTTGAGATTATCGCCATGGAGTCAGAACCATTCCCTCTTCCAGTTTTGTCCCAAAATCATTTATCCCTCTCCACAATGAACGAGCATCGTACAGAGAGTAGTGCAAATCTTCCAGGGAGTAGTCGTCAACTTGCTTTAATTTCTTTCACTTATTTTGATGACTACATTTGGAATACTTTCATTGAGAATAATTTTAAAATAATTTGGACTGACATAACTCATCTCTCGCAGGACATTGACAAACAGCTTATAGAGATGCTTGGAGTTGTGTTGCTGGGGTCCAAATTAGTTTTTGGAGGAAGAATAATCGCCGAGGAGCGCAAGGAGCAAATTGAACAACTTCCTCCACAATTAAAGATTCGGGATCCGCCATTTGATCACGGTGTGTTCTTTCCAGTAGTGTAGTTTTTATATGCTTTCTAGGTTGCTTGCTTGAATAAACTCGTACCTCTTCCGACATTGAGGACAATGTCCATCTTTAGTTGGGGGGGTGTGTATGAGACCTTAGGATTTTTTTGAGAAGAATAAATCACCAAATCTCATCTTTTAAAACTCCTTCCTATGCCTCAAATGCGGATGATTATACGTTAATTGAGTTCTAAAAATTGTTTATGGCTTGATTAATTATTTTTCCTTCATGGAATTGCCGTTAATATGCTATACACGAAAATTTTCAATTTCCATGATTAATATCTCGAAATAGTTTGAATTGATTTCATGCATGCTAATGTGATGGAAAAAGCTTAAGTATACACGATTTTTAAGAATAGTTTTCAAGTAGAAGAGGAATTTGGCCTTTGTTATTAATGTTTATATTCAAAGAATGGGTTTTGAGTTGCTTACAAGAAAAAAAAAGAAAAGAAAGAAAAGAAAGGAATGAAAAATGAATGAATATGTATGTCACTAATAAATAACTTGGTTGGCTCGAGTAGTACAGTCCGAGGGGTCCTTTTTGGCCTAATGCCCTATTATCGTCTGATTTGGGAGCCATTGACCGGAAACTCACTCATTTGATGGAGCGATCCAAGTTATACTTTTTTCTGCGAATGTTGCTTGATGCGCGTTACGCGGAACGAATAAAAGAAAAGAATGGTGAATATACTAAGCAACTTCAGTACCCATGTCTTGAATGATTATTTTGATAGGCCAATTCCTTGGAAACAAGAAAACTAGTTTATAACGACGTGTTATACTTTCGCTTGCGCAAAACGATGCTTGCATGATATTTATTCATACTAAATTAGAGAAAATTTCATGAGATTGATTTCATTCATGGATGTGTATATTGATGGCCAAGACCATGTTGGAATGCGTATTATTGAGCCATGCCATGAGCGATTTGAAAGAACTTATTGTTTATTACTCATCCGTATTTATCGCTATTTTTGCTAGAGACTAGCAAATCGCTAGTTGGGGGGTGTGATTCGGGTTCAATATTACATATATAACCCCCCATTTAGCCCTATTTTGTGCTCACATGATGCTAAATTCATCTCTAATTCATACGTATTTTCTACACATTTATTTATTGGAGAAAACACACTATTTGAGCACAAAACAGCATTTAACGACGTATTTCTGCACATTTTATATTTTTCCTAGCTTCGTCTCGATCTCACGATTCCAACGACTATTTATTTGTATTTTTCTGAGATCTGTGCTAATTACTGTGTATTTTTGAATGCAGAATACAATTTAAATGGAGAAATACGCAATTAAATACAAAAATACGGTCGTCGGCCAATCACACGCCACCACGTGGCACAATCCCACGCATTCCCGCTTGAAATCAACGGCTGGGATCATCCCAAACCAATCTCCGAGCAGCAGCACAGGCGACGACGTGGCACATCATCAACCCTCCGATCACGATCGAACGAACGAGAGCGTGCGTCGACGCGGCCATTTCTACACCGTGGATCTGAGATCCAACGGTCGAATCGATTCCGAAGCGTACGTTCAGCGGGCGACAAATTGGGGACACGCGGCGGCCATCGAGCGACTCCCTGCCAGATCGGACGGTCCAAACTCGAAGCAACGGAGAATTACGAGAGGGCGACGTGGCCGCTTGGCATCCACACGATCGCGATCGAACGGCGGAGCGATCGAAATTCTGAAGCGGGCGACGTGGTTCGTTGCACACCGTCGGATCTCGATCCAACGGATGACATCATCCCCGCAGTTCGAATTCGAGGCGGCAATCCGCATGGCTACGTGGCTTCATCTAAGCCGATGATTTTCCATCGAACGGTGCCGATTGACTCCGCAATGTGAACTCGAAGCGACGATCTCACGGGGCAACGTGGATGAATCGAGGCCACACGTTCACGATCCAGCGGTTGGAAATCAGCCCGAAGCGAATTCGATTGAAGATCCGGGTGCGCGAGCGGGTTTCGACCCGATCCGCTTGCCACGTGTCGCCACCACAACGAATCCCGCTTGGATGAGCGGCCAGGGTTTGCTCCGCTCGAGATGAGCGGTCTGGATTCAATCGGGTGCGAATTTATTGCGGGTTTGAACCCGTTAAGCAACCCAAACCCGCAATCTTATTATATAAGCGTATTTAGGGGTTTTGGGCGTATTCAAGCAGTTTGGGGGCGTATTTTGGGCGTATTGGAGGCTCTAGAAGCCGTATTTCCCCTCTGAAAAATTCTGTAAAATTCCAGAGGCTTGTTTCTAATTTCCAGAGAGTTTTGATGTATTTTCAGAGATATTTGGTGATGAATTCTTAACTTAAACTCCTTATTTTGGTGTATTCTAGCGTATTTTGCTATGAACTTGAAGTATTTTGTTATGAAACTTGTTTATTTTCGCATGATGTGTAGCTAAATCTCTGTTGTGCTTGGTATGGAGTAGTTAGGGGATATTATTCGTGTTTATTTGGTTGAAATTCCTCGTGCTAAATCGTTTAACGTCGCTAAAATTGTAATCGTTGTTCGTAAATCGACTTTTTTAGATTCCAAAAGAATTAATTTAGTTGATGATCGCCCCAAAAGGGTGAGATTTGATCTCCCCAAAAGGGAGTTTCATACCGTAGTTTTGATCTCTCCAAAAGAGAGTTTCATATCGTATTAGAATTTTAACGACGATCTTATTGAATATTTTGTTTGAACCCCCAAAAGGGCATCTTCCGATGAATTGCTCCCAAAAGGAGAATTCATTGAGTTATATTGGATATTTTCCCGGTGAATTGCTCTCAAAAAGAGAATTCATTGTGATATATTCATCAACCAAATTAATACGAATTATCGATCCTAACGAACCCATACCATGTGCAAACTTTTTATAGGTATTTTTTTCACGTATTTCTATGTTTATATTATTCACGTGTTCACATCACCATCACCGTCATCGTTTGTGAAGTGTTTAGTTTCTCTTCGTAGGATTTCTATTTGATTTGAACTGTGGTTGCAACAGATTTCTTCCCGTGGATTCGACACCTGGACTCCCAGGTTTTACTACTTGTACGGACTCTTGCACTTGAGAGAGAGCACCCTTTCGGTCCCACCACTCCCCGAGGGGTATTTTGCTGTTGGAAAGGAGCGGAAGAAGAATGGACGTCGCCGGAGCGACGAGGAGGCCAAAACGACCAGTTTGGGCATTTTTTGTGTCCCACTCGGCCGAGTGGAGGAGCCACTCGGCCGACCAGCGAGACACTGCTCGGCCGACCAATTCAGACACGAGTTACTTGTGCACTCGGCCAAGCACAGAAGACCCACTCGGCCGAGTGACGAAACCACGTCCGCCCGAGTGGCGCCCAGACGAAGGCTCTCAAAAAGACCGAAGTTACTGTTTTTCGGCCTCTGAGCTTCAGAAGACCCACTCGGCCGAGTGGCAAATCCCGTCCGCCCGAGTGAAGTGAAGCCATCGGCCGAGTGACGACAACTCACTCGGCCGAGCCGCCCCCGAACTGAAGACCCCTGAAGCCCACGACTTACTGGAAATTGACAGGGTTTTCACTCGGCCGAGCGACTTTCGTCACTCGGCCGAGTGCGATGCGCTGCCTGTAGCGAAATTTGCGGAAAACAGGCTGTGCAGGGGCGTTTTGGTCAGGATTTTTAGACGATTTTTGGGGCTATTTAAGCTCTGTTTTTACCCTAGTTTTGGGAGCCTCCTCTCAGATTTTTTGCAGCTTTTTGAGTCTACTTTTTAGCTTTATTAATTGTGATTGGTGAAGAGAAAAACTTGGATTTTTGTTGGGTTGATTGAAGATCTACATTGGTTTGCACTTCTCTTCCACAAAAACTCTATTTTTTATTGTTTATATCATTGTTGTGATGAATTCCATTGTCTATTTCTCCGCCAATTATTGTGCTATTGCTATGATTAGTGAGTAGTCTCCACGTCTTGGGGCGTGGGGATGAACCCTACAAGCCCAATTTCGTATTTGTGTTGAACCGGTAGAAATTGAGCTAGGATTGTTATTAGGGATTAGATTGGGATCGAATTACTACGGATAGCTAGGTATTCACATCAATTGGGATTTGCAAGAGATTGGATCCCAATTCGATAGGAAGCCCTAGAAATCCGAATTGGGTTGGAGTCGGATTTTCGAAGTATCGGTTTGCAAGAAATTGGACCGATGCTAGGATCTCCGGTTGCAATTCCGCGCCGATACCCGTTTGCAAGAGATTGGACGGGTAGGAACTATCCTAATTTAGATTGTGGACCGAGTTTGCAAGAGATTGGACTCGGTGCGCAATTGGACGATGATGTTGATCCCAATGCTAGCTTCCCTAGGCTAGGGTTTGCAAGAGATTGGACCCAAACCTAGGATAGCTATAGACCGGCAACAGCGCGAGAGCGTGAGCTTGGTTTCACATTTAGTTGCAACTAGTTCATCCAAATTCTCATCCTAGCGATTTCGATACCGGCGAACCACAATTGTGAAATACGGTGAGTAGTGGGGATTCCCCATTCCCTAGGCGTTCTCTATTTGATTTGATATTTCGCACTTTTGTCTGACGATTGTGACAGGATCGCCCAAGGCAATTATCCCTCTAAATAGCCAGGTTGATTAGGAGCAAGCACGGTCATTCGTCCTCCCTGTGTTCGATACCCGCTCGCCGCTATACCGTGCGCTTGCGGTAAAACTACAACCGTCGTCCCGGGACGTGTACGCCGGGGCGCGATCACTCTCCAACTCCATCTGCATAGCCACAATCTCCACTGGTCTGGCCCGAAATCTGACAGGACCAAGCGAACTGCTACCACGGCTGAACTCAAACACTGGGTGTCCGGGAATCTCGAATACGACCTTCTTCCTCTGACAGTCAATCGTAGCATCGAAGCTCGCAAGCCAATCCATCCCAATGACCGCATCGTAGTTGATGATGTCGTGGACAATGAAATCAGCACAAAGCTCACGTCCATAAACCACCAACGGGCAAGAATTGCACCCACGATGCATCGAGACCACACCGTTCCCTGTGACAATATTCCAACTCTTGGAAAGAGGGGACGTCGACAAGGAATGCTTCTCCACGAAGCTCCGGGCCAAAATGCACATCGACGCACCTGAGTCAAAGAGGACTCGTGCAGGAAATGTGCAAACCAAAACCACACCTAGCAAACAGTCTAACAATCAAATCCTATTCTAGCAACAAACATGAGCAAGCAACCAACATAATCAACAATCAAACTAACTAAGGAAGAAAAAAAATAGCTAGAATGAGCGTTACCTGTAATAACCTCGTCCACGGCCATGCTCTCCTCCTCAGTCATCAGAAAGGCCTACCCTCTCGGCGGAACAGCCTGCCGAAAGGCCTGTCTCTGTGGAACAAGGGGCGCTCCACGTCCAGCAGGCACATGGGCTCTCTGCTGCAACAGCTGTGCTGCAATAGGAGCCCGCCAAGGCTGCTTCGACTTGGGACACTCCCTGATGATATGGGCAGGATCTCCGCAGACAATACACTGCCCCAGGAACCTCCTACACTGATCCCTGAGGTGCCCGGTCTTGCCGCAGAAATGGCAAGTCTTCAGAATAGGCCCTCCTGGCCTCTTGAACTGAACAGGCTGGATAGGCCTGAATCCAGGTCTAACCGCCGCTCTAACCTGCTCCACAGGCCTCTTCCCAGCTCCTAAAACATGTCCCTTCCTCTGGTTCAAATTCAACTCCTGCCGCCTCGCAGCAATCAGAACGTTCTGATATGTCTCCAGGTCAGAAGAGGTCACAAAACTCTGAAGCTCCAAGGCAAGTCCCTGGAGGAACCGCTGAGCTTTCTCATCGGCATCTTGCACCATCTTTGGTGCAAACCGACTGAGCCTCGTGAACTCTTGGTGGTACTGATCCACCGACAAGCTCCCCTGCTTCAGATCTATGAAGCGCTGCAGCATCACCTGCCTAGCAGCCTTCGGGAAGAACTCCCCATCAAATCTGGACTTAAAGGTAGCCCAAACTATCGGCTCTACCAGCATCTTCTCTTCAGCATCCCACCAGTTTCTGGCGTTATCCTTCAGCTGCCTCTTAGCCAAATCAACCCATCCAGTCGGGTTAATCTTTGCCATCGCCAGGTTATCCTCAATGTTCCGAATCCACTCATCGGCAGCCAGAGGACCCTCAGACCCATCAAAATATGCGGGACCCAGCTCCCGAAATTGCTTCGCTCCCGGTTCAGAGCGAGGGGCATCCTGGATTGACCGACCAGCTCGAGCAAGCGGAGCATTCTGGACTTGCAGGAGCACGCCCTGCTGCACTTGCATCATCTGGAGCATCATCCGCATCATCACTCCATTGGTGGGTTCCCGCTCAGGCTCCTCGTCATGAGGGGGCGCACCACTACCTCCACCACGGGTGAATCGCCTTCCTGCCATCTAGTGACACAGAAAACGAAGCAGATTAGACTCATAGCGTATGACTCGGATGTCGAATTTATTTGTTGGACAATCTTATATTATTATCGTTATCCCGATAATTGCAGTTACAGAGCGACCTGCATGGGCCACCACTAAAACCTGTCACGCCCCGCCTCCCTAAAATGGAGGCGAGACGTGAAAAGGTCCGCATGAGAGTGGAGCTGTGAAGCCCCAAACCCGATAAGCGTCAATAAAACATAAGCAGATCCCTGTAACCACAAACGGAACAACAATAATAACACAAGGAGAGACAGAAATAAAATCTCAAACCTCAGAATTTGTCCAACATTAAAATTAAGTTCAACATCCAGAAAAGCCACCATGCTAAAAGAAAGAGTCTAAAGGCCCAGAACAAGGCCAAACAAAGCACAAACATAACAGAGTATCAAACTAGATGCCACGCACCGACAACCTAAGCAATCTAACAAAAGAAGCCAAACTAAGACACTAAGACTGATCTCCAGTGTCCGCGAAGTCCTCGATCAACGCGGGTTCTGACTCAGCGTCAGTGAACACCGCGTCCTCAGTAAGTATCTCAGGCTCGGGCTCTAACATGTGTCATCCAAAAGAGAAAAGGGGCACATGTCAGCAAGTCGGGAGACTTGTGCAAGGAAACGGAAAGAAAGGTAAACTAACAACCTAGAAGTTAAAGTATGGTGCATGGCAAGTAAAGTAAGGTGGTAACAAGTAAAGTAAAGTACAAGTAGCAAGTGGTGGTTGTGACATGTAATGTCAAGTAACAAGTACACGTACAAGGGATCACCCACACATGGATGCCCTATTTCCCGCAGGCTGTAGTCATGTACAAGGGATCACTCAGAGAGTGCCCTATTGCCCGCATGCTGTATTGAGCTCGTCTTCTGGACCACGAGCCAGAATTGTAATTGGCCTAGGGTTGTGCCCGCAAAACGGGTGCCTAGCCGGAACAAATAGTATAAGTATGTAGCGAAGCTACGCAATCACGATGAGTATTCAAACATGCAATGGCATGAGCAGATATTCGCGTACCGTTAATTGAAATTAAACGTGACAGGCAAAATGCAATGACATGAACATATTCACGTATCGTTAATTGAAATTAAACATGGCAGTTAAAATGCAATAGCAGTTAAGGATGCATGGATGACATGAACAGTTAATACGCGTACCGTTAAGGGAAAGTAAACGTGACATACAAGCATGATGAAGGTGACGGACCAACCTTCGTTGTCAAGATAGGTCAATGGCGTCCAGACGGCTATCCTTTCACCGTCTAGTCTCTTTTACGCTAAAGCAAGGTAATGGCCTAAGACATGGCCCAAATCAAGAGATGCAAGTTTCACTTGCCTGATACCGGGGTTGACGAGCAATGAAGATCGTCACACAAGCTAACTATGGAATAGATCACTGTTATGGCAAAACAATTATTAGAACAATGATTCTAAATTTATTTCTTAATAGAATCCTAATTGTCTAATAATCCATTTTATTAGGGTTTCACAAATGTCAATGTGGGTTATGCTAAAACTAAAGAATCGAGTATTACCGTGAAGAAGCGGAGGAACGATGCCGAGCAACCACGGCAACGGAAGAACGATCCGGCTCAAATCTGGAAATGGGGGAGAAATCTGGAGAAAATGGTTTTGATATGGATTTTGGGGGTTTGATGAAGGTTTGAGGAAGGTGGAAGGTGGAAAGTGTTAAGTGAGGGTTTGGATGATGGAGGATGAGCTTGGAATGAAGGTTTGAGGGTTTGGGGAAGATGGGGGCTCAATGGGGGAGAAATTAGGTTTAGAGATGATGAATAAAAAGAAGAAAACGTTTGGGAGGGGTATTTATAGAGTTTGGTGGCGGCTAGGGCAAAACTAGGGTTTCCTGTACTGTTTAGTCGGTCAAAGAGCAACCACTGACCGACTAGTTTGGGAACTAGTCGGTCGGTTGACCAACGCAGACCGACTAAGTGTAAACAGTAACCCCCGACGAAAACCTGAACTAAGAGTTAGTCAGTCAAAGAACAACTACTGACCGACTAGTTTGACATCTAGTCGGTCGATGAACGTTCTTAGACCGACTAAAAGTGAACAGTAACTGGTACCAAAAATAGTTAATGAGTTAGTCGGTTAAAGAAGCATTGCTGACCGACTAGTTTGCAACCTAGTCGGTCAACCAACGTTCTTAGACCGACTAACGATAAACAGTAACTCCTGAACATTTATCCAAGACCGCTAGTCGGTCCATGAAGGTTTGCCGACAGACTGGATCGTCATCTAGTCGGTCGGTGCCCCTTCTTAAACCGGCTAACGTGCACGATAAGTTCCAAAATGGAGCGCGAAGCTCCGGGATGGTTTCCTAAGTCTCCTAGGCTCGTTCTAACTTTAAGATATCGACGTTATGAAGCTCGTCACGAATGACTTACTTCAAACACGGCGACCGACGGAAGAATCTAGAGAATCACGACGAAACGAACGAAAATGAAAACTACGGAGACGGAAAAGGAAATCGCAACCAAGGAGAAGCAACCAAATATATATATATATATATATATATATATATATATATATATATATATATATATATATATATATAATAAAATCCATACATGAAAAACCAGTCGTTACACTTTATCTTCAAGAAGCTCCAGATAGCTGGCCCCTTCCACATGAGCTCGCTCTCTCATCGGCTTTTATAGCCAGAACTCAGCTTTGATATCTCCCACATTGAGAGAGAGGGTCCCTTCTCGGACGTCGATGAGAACACCGGCCGTCGCCATGAAGGGGCGGCCGAGTATAAGTTGGGAGCTCCCTCCCTTAGGCATATCCATATTAATGAAGTCGACGGGAACACATTGTCTTGGCGGTATTTACAGGATGACGTCTCTTGCTATCTCCACCGGGTAGGTGATGGAATGATCGGCGAGGTGGATGGACATGCTCATCGGTTCTAACTCACTTCCCATCTGAAGTCTCTTGAAAATGGAGAGGGGAATCAAACTGATGCTAGCCACCAAGTCAATCAATGATCTGCTGATAGGCATCCCTCCGATGGAGCATGACACGGTAAAGCTCCCCAGATCCGGCAGCTTCTCGGGGAGGTGATTTTTGATAACGGAGGTGGAATCCTCCAATAGCTTGATTTCTTCGGGCTTCCTCTTTCCCGTGATGAGATCCTTCAGAAATTTTGCATAGATCGTGATCTCTGTGATGGCGTCTATGAACCAGATGTTCAGCTGAATTCCCTTTAATAACTCCATGAACTTGGAGTACTTCTTTTCCATTTTGGCTAGGGCTAGCCTCTGTAGGTATGGAGGGGGAGGTCGGGATATTTTACTCTTGGATGCATCGACGGGAGGCTGCGTCGTAGTAGGTATGACGGGAGGGGCATCCTCTTTCTCCTCAATAATGATAGGCCCTTTAGTGGCCTCTTCTCTATCACCGTCATCGACGGCTTCTTCAATGGTGACTTCCTCCTTGTTTAGCACCGGGACTATGACGGGGTCAGTCACCCGTCCTCCACATGTGGTAACTGAAACCACGGCGTTAGCTTGGGCTCTCAGGTTTGTCTCCGGCAGGGAAGGTAATCTCCCCTGATTCTTCAAAAGTTGCGACATTTGCCCCCTCAGTTCATCGATTGAAGAATTTATATTCTTGAACTGGTTCGATGTGTCCTGATTAAAGCGGATCTAACCACTCATGAGAGTCTCCAGTGTGGCTTTAAGATTGGACTTGGGTGTGTTTGGCGCATAATTCTACTTGGGTGGCCGGTTGAACTGATATCCCGACGGCCTGTAAGGCCCAGCTGGCCTAAATCCGCCCTGCTGCTGGCTCTGCTGCTGCTGATGCTGCTGCTAAGGAGGGGGTGGATGTCTCTAAAATTGCGAAGGTTGCAGTCCTCCACTTGGGTTTCCATAAGAAAACCCCGGGTGATTCCTGACAGCTGGATGCTGCCACTGATTTCGTCTCTCTCCTTGGACGTATTGTACGGTCTCAGATGTCTCAGCACCGTCGTAGTGGGCATCACTAGGGATATAGCCCGGATCGACATACTTTTCTGCAGGATGGTACGACGTGCTAAGTGAAGCAGGGATGGAGTCTAGACACTGCTCAATGCGGGCCACTTGTTTGCACAAGGTCTCGATATGAGAATCCAAGTGGCTAGCGACCTTGACCTCAGGAGTCCGGGTCACAACAGTCCGTTCATCATTCCATTGTTGGGCGTTGGCTTCCATGTGCTCCAACAAGTCTATAGCCTCCTCAGGAGACATATCAAGTAGGGCGCCCTGCGCCGCAGCATCGATGATCATCTTGGTGCTAGGCTGGATCCGATTGTAGAAGCTCTGCACCAAATCCCATGACTGGATCCCATGGTGAGGACACTGATGTTGGAGGTCCTTGAACCTCTCCCATGCCTCGTAAAGTGACTCCTGTGGGAGCAGCTTGAAGTTAGAAATAGCTCCACGGATCGAACCGTCTTCGAAGGTGGATAGAACTTATCCACAAATGCAAGTGCAAGCTTCTGCCAGGTGGTGAATCGGTTGGGAGGGTGGGCCCGGAGCCAATATGAGGCTTTTATCCCTTAGAGTGAAAGGGAATAGCCGCAGCTTCACAGCATCATCACTAACGTCCTTTGCCTTGAACGTATCACATTTCGCCAGGAAGGTGTCAATGTGATGGTTGGGATTCTCATGTGGATGCCCGTGGAAAGGGATCCTGCTGCATGAGATTGATCAACCCCGTCTTGAGCTCGAAGCTCGCTGCCGCCAGCTGCGGCCTGATGATGGAGGAGTTGTTCCTGAACGTTGGTTTCATGTGGTCCCTGATGGACCCGGTGCGAGGAGGAGGAGGAGGATTGTTTTCCGCCATCTGAGCGGAGGGAGATGAACTTCTACTAGAGGCTCTCAAAGCCCTTGTTGCCTTCTTGATCTCAGGATCGAATAATAATTCTCTGGTAGATCCCTTGTAGCGAGTGTTCATGCACCAACAAAACTCAAATAAATACCATCAGTAGCACCAAAATAAATAAAAAGAATAAAAATGATGGAAAGGTGAGAAATGATTAGAATGCTAGCAAACTTCACAAAATAAAAAAAAATGAGATAGAACACTATTGACATCCCCGGCAACGGCGCCAAAAACTTGACGCACACGAAACCTGCACCTAGGTTCCACCTGCCAGTGTCACGATCGCCAGGCGTGGTATGGCCCCTAGGCTTCAATTCCGGGCTCAATCCGCAAGCGGTCGGTGTCGAGTTATAGTATAAATGAATTCGAATCCCACAGTGACGGTGATAGTGTCAATGGATTCTCAGTTTGTTTCTAAGTCTCGAAGTGAGATAGCTATTGAGGTAGAAGATTTGATTGTGGTGGTGTTGTTGTAATACTAATAAAAGGGACTATGGAATTAGGGATCACCACTAGGATCGTTGGGGGTCGACGTTGGAATATGATCCTTGCATTGCATTAGGGCTAGGGAATTAATCCCCCAATTCGTACCACTCTGTGGGTTAGAATTGCAAGGTATTTCGGTGGCTCTCGTTGACTCAATGGCGGTAGGCGTTAACGTAGCAATATAGTTCATCGATGGATTCCCTCAAAGCACGAGCCGGGCATGGTCACGAGCCTTGGTTAGATCCACCGATTTCCCTATTCGAATCCCAGAGATACCCCTTAAGCGCATCAATTCCATAGACCGTGGGCATGATCTCAGTACGGGTTATCTAGCGATTTGGTATGATTGACCAAAATACTTCCCTAAATCCCTAATTCAACGTAGGGATCCAGATCTATGTTTCCCCATAGGATCCTAGGGCTAACCCATCAGCCCTAGAAAGATCTACTCACTCATGGTGTTGTTAACAGATAAAGATGTAATTTTTAGATATGAACACATCATCGCAGATCAATAAAATGGAGATAAAAACTTACAGCGAGATACGAAGAGAATAGACGAACAATAGATCCAGAAAAATCCAGATTCCAATACGCAAACACAGATGAGAACCAAAATATTAATCTCTCAATTTTAATCTAAAAGTATCAGAAGTTTTAAATCTAAAAACCCAATACAAAATCGCCTCAGCTCCTTGCAAAAGAACGTCTAAAAACTCAGAAATGAATCGCCACCTTTTTCGTTTTGCACAGCTCCCAGCTTCAGTGCCAAAAATCGCGTGAACGGCGGCTTCACAAAAATTTCCAAAAATAGCCCTGAAATTGCCAACCGAGTAGTTGACTCGGTCGAGCAATGCGCTGCTCGTTCTGTGGCTTGGCCCAAGCAGATGAGCTGCTCGACCAAGCACTACAGGGAATAAAAAATCTTCAAAATCGTCGCTTTGCCTACCCGGACCGAGTCAGCATTGCTCGGTCTGAGCAGGGGTTAGCTTGGTCACAGAAGAGCTACTCGGGCCGTGTCGCTTATTTGCTTGAGCTTTGAAATTTTGATGTTATTCGACCGAGCAGATGAACTGCTCGGTCCGAGCCAGACCGTATCAATCTCCTCTTTCTCATTTGATACTGCTCGATCCGAGCATCTGAACTGCTCGACCGAGCAGTCTGGGAAACCTCTCAAAGAGCTACCGAATGCTCCCCTCTCTACTCTGCTCTCTCTTTCTCTCTCTCTCTCTCTCTCTCTCTCTCTCTCTCTCTCTCTCTCTCTCCTCCTCCTCCTCCTCCTCCTCCTCCTCCAATGGCTCCGAAAGTGTGGCAAACTCCTCCAGAACCTCGCCAATGAGCTCACGAGCATGTCGGATGTGTCCATACCCAAGTGGGGTCCCAAATCGCTCCAAAATCCCTTAAAACTCACAAAACACTACGAAACTAGAATATATCGTCAGAAATGCAATATCATAGTAAAATGCGGGATTTGGATGTGAAAATAGCATGGGATGCAATGAAATGATGGTATAAAAATAGTAGAAAATATGGACACATCAAATACATGAGCCCATAGAGCCACCTGCACCTACTATTGAGGAGGTCGTGCATATAGTAGCGGAGCAGACCATCGAGGAGGACGTGACTTGGGACGATGACATCTGCACATAGATGGAGTCCGAATTGTGTCCCCCTCTGTTCGAGTTACGGCAGCCACGCCCACCTTCTACTGAGGCTGAGCATCCCTCGAGGACCATCCCACAGAGCTTATTGCTCCCATTCAGGGAGAACCTTTTACCCACTCTTTTATCTTGCCTGAATCTATTTCCACTCATGTCATTTATAATGATTCAGGTACTGATGACACGTTACATATTTTGCAGGACACTTACACATTCGATCATGAGGTACATTGGGACGTGTCTGATAAGGAGGAGAGTGAGGAGCCACCTGCCATGGATACTATTGAATATGACCAGGAGGTACGATGGGATAAGTCTTACGATGATGAGGAGTTGCCTGATGATACACATGCTTATATGCCAAAGCTACCTGAACAACCAGAGGCGAACAACGAGGAGTTGATCGACATGGTGCACGAGAGTAGATATTTATTTCCAGGGAAGTGTTGTCAACCATCATTAATTTTAAATATTTCTTTTGATGACCTTCTTTGGAATACATTTATTTTGGGGAAGAATTATCCACATCAGGTTGATGCTGCTAATCTCTTGCATGGTATATGTGGAGTCATTGGGGAGATGCTGGGAGCCGTATTGCTGGAATTTGATGGAGTCCGTGGACACACGCGCCTAGCGGAGTAATAGAAGGAGTAGTTGGAGTAGTTGCCTACACCTGCAAAGATACTGGATCCGCCTTTTACTATATGTGATATCAATCCAGTAGTGTAATATTTTATGCTTTAAATAAACATGAATCCTCTCGACAACGAGAGGACCGTATAGATTTGCTTGATTAGTTTGTTTAGAATAAATATCACCTCATATGACGACATCAATAATCTTTTGCACCCCAAACCCATTATATATATTAATTGCCCTATTCATATTTTGATATGCCACATCCTTTTGCTTACCACCATCGAGCATTTATTTCAAGTAAATACTCACTTTCTTATTCATTTGACTTAATCTCGCTTAGCAAAGCCGTGACATTTTTGATTAAGTCATTTGAATATGATTGTTTGGTATAAGCTTGGGGAAGGCGCTCTCATGCATCATTGCATGTGCATGTAGTTGCATTAGGATTTCATATTATTCATGTCATCAATTTTCATTCACCCTCCTCGTATTTATCGTTGTTCCTCATATTTTTCCTTTTATGATCACATTGAGGACAATGTGAAGTTTAAGCTTGGGGAATGCATTTCCATGCCATTTAGCTGCATTAGTTGCATATTTTACTTTTTAGGAATCTTAAAAATTTTCCAAACTTTTTTCATCATCTTTTCAATTTTTCCATCTTATTTTCCTTTTATGTGTGTTCATGCATCATATTGTGCGCTTGTTTTTTTATTTCTTTCTTCTATTTTTATTTCTCTATTTTCTTTTCTTTCTTTTGCTAGTTGAATTCCCTGTGATGTTTTATCTTATGCTTTCACCTCTCTCACAATGCTTATTTTTATGCCATGCTACTTAGAGAATTTCATAATCCTAATCCTTATAAATACTTGAAAATATTCTTTTGATGATCTCTCTAGTATGAATGCATGAAGCTTATTGAAACTGAATATGTAGAGTAGTATTTAGTATGCTTTCATTGGAAATACACCAAGATTCAAGCATCAATAGTATATCTGAAGCCTTGCTTTCATCTCATATTCGCATTCTTATTGCATGCTTGATATAATTGAAAATATTAATGCTTGACTTCACTACTCATTGATATGATTAAGGGTACATGTGCTATTATACGAGTTTAGTTGATGTATTATTTTATAGAACCGTTGGTACACACTTTTGAGTGAACCGAGTGTTATATCTATTCCTTCTCCACATATATCTTATATTGTCTACATGTCACTCGATTTCACTCCCGAAAGCTATTTCTACAGCATCCATTCTCAAAAATTTCCAACAAAAGAAAAGCTTGCTCCAAAAAGTCCAAAAAGCCAAAAAGGGGCCAAAAAAACCAAAAATACAGATACTATTGCTCCTACAAAAATCCAAAAAGAAAAAAAAAAGAAAAAAACTCAAAATTCAAAGAAGAGCTCAATTTTCTTTACTTGGAGCAATACATATACTATTGGGAAAACCAAAACAAAATTCCAAATCCATAAATACTTCTTTGGATGCGACGCCTCAATTTCAAGATTGGGGGGAATCTTTTGACCACATGAGTGAGCATGACATTAGAGTGGAGTTGTGCATGAACGGGAAAGTTTGATAATGCTGAAACTTAACGAAACAATTTAGTTATGGGGATGTCTTATGATTTGATATGAGGATGTGTATGTCTTGATTTTTATTCTATTCTTTATTGCATGCCTTGTGTGAATTTCCATGCTTCAGTTATCTCTTCTGATTGAAAAGTGTGTCGCCAATGTTATGCATATTCGATGCTATGAAACATAGGATGTTAATATAGACTAAATGTATAAATACCAGAGAGACCCTTTTCATTCATTCTTAACTCTCAAGTACTTCGTTTATATAAGATATAAAATCTCTGTGGTAGCGTGTGATTTACTTTCTGAGTCGTTGTGTCATGTGGTGAATGTCGTGAGATCTGAGAGAATAATCTAGCGGCCCCTTCCACTTCGTATTCTTTTTCGTTTTCTTATCTTTTTTACCTCTCAGTGAGCTTCATATTCGTCTTCCTCGAGGACGAGTAAGAGGTAAGCTTGGAGGATTTTGATATGCTCTTATTTTGCATGCTTTATCGCATATTTTCATGACGTGTTTCACCCTCCAAACTCCCATTTTATACGTTTTTACGCTATTATTTGGAACAATATGACTTTCAGAGCGTTTATACCCATTTCAGGGATTTGGAGCGATATTGGAGCAATTTGGAGTCAATAAGATGATCGGCGATATTAAAGCACCAAGAAGACTCATGACGACATGCTTGAGGTACCAAAGAAGAAGACTAGAGGGAGAGAAAGAGAAAGGAGCAGCCGAGTCAGTTTCCCAGGCGACTCGGCCCGAGCAGCATCAGCTGCTCGGTCGAGCTGACACGCAATTCTCGTAGATGAAACAGATACACCCTACTCGATCGAGTAGGGTGGCTACTCGACCCGAGTCGTGGATTTTCAAAGTGACTACTTTGAGCTTCTCCTCAAGGCACTGTAGCTCGACCGAGCATGAAGGCCACTCGGTCAAGTAAGGTAAACGCCCAGATTTTCAGACGGCCTCTCACTCTTTTGAGATCTTCTATCATTCCAGCGAGCAAAGTATTTTTCTCATATTTTTTATGGATAGTAGACTTCATGATGGTTCCATCAGTGCCAAGAACACATCAATCGGAGGTCAGATGAAATCTAAGGAATTTCTGCAAGTTGACGCTGCAGTGCAGAAATCTGTACTCCACCATCTACTCGACCGAGCAGACCCTACTCGACCCGAGCAGACGAAGCAGTGTTTTTGGAGGAATTTCTGCCCTACTGCTGACTCGAATGAGTAGGGGGCTACTCGACCGAGCAGACCCTACTCGATCCGAGCAGACGGAGCAGTGTTTTTTGTGGAATTTATGTCCTACTGCTGACTCGACCGAGTAGGGGGCTACTCGACCGAGTCAGTTGGGCCCCAGAAATTAAGTTGCGGCCATAATTGATCTTGGGAACGAATTTCAGAGGTTTTTTGGGTTATTTGCTAGGGTTTTGAGGGGACTATATATATGAATTGTAGCCGTCATTAGAGTGGGAATTTTTGGAGAGTTTTTAGATAGTTCTATCAAGTTTTGGAGACTATCTTTTGGGAGTAAGGCTATGCCATATGCCACTCTCTTGTATCAAGATAAGTATTTTTGTTCACTTTAATTTTGTTTTAGTTCTTATTATTGTTTTTCTATGATGCTAGCAATGATCTATATTGTTTTCATAATGTTTGCTATGCTTGAGTAGTCCTTTCTAGGGCTAATGGATTACCCCATGGATTTTAGGATTTAGATGCAAATCTAGGATTTTTAAGTTGTGTTGGTATAAAAGGGGTTGTATTTTGGTTGATCTTGCAAAACCCTAGGAGAACTCGTACTGAGATCGTGCACACGGTCGGTGGAATCGAGTAGCTTGAGGAGTATCTTATGGATTTAATTAGGGAGTTAGTGGACTCAACCGAGGCTCGTGACCATACCCGTCTTGTGCCTTGATGGGATCCACCGACGAACTATACCACTAATTGACGGCTACCGTCATTGTGTCAATAAGAGCCACCAAAATACCTCGAAGCTCTAACCCACGAGAGTGGCATGAGTTGAGAGCATTCGAACCATGAGAGTGGTGAGATTATTGTAGATCCTTAATACACGTACCATATACATCTATCACGGGAGCGGGTGAATACTGTATGTTAGATTCATGATGCCTAGACACATGACTTTACTTCCTATATGCTACAACCCCCGATTAAACCAATGCAACGTAGAAGTCTCAACCTAGCATCGACCTCCGATGGTCCTAGAGGTAATTCCTAAAGCCCTAATCTTTTATATTTTATTTATTTCTTTCTTTGTGTGAAATCCCTTGTTTGCAACGTTGAGTGACAAAGCCTTCGCATCCATCACCATTACGACGTTCGATACTCCACATCCACCAATAAACCCGCAAGTCTAACTCAACTTAGGAGTAGATAGGTAGTATAGCACTGCTTTCCCGTGTTCGATACCTGCTTGCCACTATAATGTGCGCTTGCGGTAAACGACATCGTTTCGGAGTTAATTCTGGGTCGATCACTCTTCTTTCCCATTTGAGGTCATTTCCATGATTATCTTTCGCACCTTTTCTTGTTAAGTGTAGACTTGACCGAGAGCTTCAAGCTCATTTGTGATGTCAGTGAAACGATGGTGCATCATTGCAATGTTCTCATTATCCTGCATATGAAACATGTTGAAATTTTGTATAGTAACCCATTCGACACTTCCAATAGCCGAAATTCGTGCCATTGAAATGCAGATGACGAACCGTTGATTGTCCTTCGAAGATGGTAGTCGCACCATCACGATCGTGATTGTTGTATGAAGGAGTTGGAAGAACGTTGTTGTTGTTGGATGCCATAGCTATAAACCTTGAGCTCTGATACCAATTGTAAGGACCCTGTCTATGAGGAAAACACTAGAAGGGTGGGTTGAAGAGTGTTTATAAAATTTAAACAATAGTTATATAAATTTAAATTCCTAACCAACAATAAATGCGGAATTATAAATTAACCCAAAATGAAACAAGCTAACACAAATGATGTTTCAAGTGTTCGGATTACCCAGGACCAATCCCGACTTGTTCCCGATAATCCTACGGCCCTTCCACCCTGATACCTCCGGATACTCTAGTTAGAACCCTAACTTGATGCTTCCTTTAAACCCACTTGTAGCAACCATATAAGTGTAATCGATGTCCTTGTCTCCCACAACTTGGGATCAAACAAACCACTCTCACAAATTGAGAGTAAACCTAATTACAAAAGTTATGAAATTCGAAATGAAATTGCAATACTTACAATCACCTATGCCTTGAAGTAGAACTTGAAAGAGCAAGTGTGCTATGTGTTGATGTCTCTTCCAAGAAGAGAGAAAGCCCTTTCTCTTGTCACCACCAAATGCCTAGAGGATATCACTTTGATTCTAGGTTGGAGAGCAAGAGAGAATGAGATTGGAATTCAAGGGCTTTTTGAGAATGAGAGCTTAGAGATGAAAGCTTGAATTCTTAAGAGCTTGCTTAGGGGGAGAGAGGGATCCAATGGAACAATAGAAGCCCATCTAATAGGTTCTCCCAAACCCTCAAACAGAATATCCAAAAACCCCATTGAAATCCGTGTGGAAATAGCCAACAGATAGAATTTACACAACAAACAGTCGACTGGTGAAGAAACCACAGTCGACTACTGCATTGTGTCAGATGGTATGTGAGAATTCAAACGGTAACTTACCACGTAGGACAGTCGACTGATAAAGGTCGGACAGGTGCCTGTAAACCAACAGACGACTGAGAAACCTTCTACAGGTGACTGAGCAAAACATGAGTAAGTTTTGAAAACTCAGGAAGTTTTGGGAATACATGACATGAAACTGATGTGGTATCCACAGGCGCCTGTGCCATGGGCAGACGACTGCGAAACCAACATCAGTTGTCTGGCCGAAACTTGCATAGCTTGCCAAACACCAAGTGTCAATGCAAGGATCGATAGGTGACTGTAGAAGCATTCACAGGCGTCGTGCCATGTGCAGACGACTGCGAAACCAACATCAGTCGTCTGGCCAAAACTTGCATAGCTTTCCATACACCAAGTGTCCAGGCAAGGATCGACATGCGTCTGTAGAAGCATTCACAGGCGCCGGTGCCATGGGAAGGCGACTGTGAAACCAACATCAGTTGTCTGGCCGTAACTTGCATAGCTTGCCAAATAGCAAGTGTCAGTGCAAGGATTGACATGCGACTGTAAAAGCATTCACAGGCGCCTGTGCCATGGGCATGCGACTGTGAAAGCAACAGCAATCGTCTGACCAAAAGATGACAAGTTAGAGATCTTTGGGCAAGAGAGAGACAGGCGACTGACTAATAAGTCACATGCGCCTGTAACTGGATAGGTGCATGTACTTTGTACATCAGCCGCCTGATAAAAGTTATAGCAGAACGCCCAAAAACCAAGTGACAAAGTTTGTACAAAACAGACGACTGTATAACAAATCACATGTGACTGTTTGGATACAAGCGCCCGTAAAACGTTCCGCAGTCGCCTGTTGAAAGTCCAAAATGCACATGCTAGAGAATAATGAATTGGAGGACATGGAAATGAGTTTTAATGATTTCCTAGGACAGAAATAAAGATGAGCGTGTGCTCCAACATAATTCTACTTCTAAGCTACATACTAGAAGAGAATAAAAAGATTGCATCTTGTATTTGACTCTCTTCTTTCTATTGAATGAGCTTGAAGTCTTCTAGGAGCTTCAATCATCATTTTCAATCATCCAATCCACTTTACAAGCGTTGATTGATCCTTGAGTGACATCCATTTCTAATTGATCTTCATGATATGCTTAGGCGATGGATTAACCGCAAGCAAGGGATTAGTCACAAGTATTTATGTTTGATCATCATCAAAACCAAGGGGGGAGAAGTCCAATACTCAACACAAATCCTACTATCAAGTAACATATGTCATATTCTTTAATAAATCAGAATCATATTCTAATAACCAATGCAAAAATAAAAATAAAAATCAATCGCTTATACACATAGATTTACCTAAGTTTGTTTCAACACTTAATCTTGCCCCAAAAATTATAACCAATAATAATGATACCCACATGCAACCATATATTTGATCAATCATGTATACGTTATCTACCAATAAAATAACTTTGCCCCTTGATTGACACACACACACACACACACACACACACACACACACACACACACACACACACACACACACACAGAGAGAGAGAGAGAGAGAGAGAGAGAGAGAGAGAGAGAGAGAGAGAGAGAGACCACACACACACACACTCATGAAATTTTGCAACCAATTCCACCACTCAACCAGAACATATCTTTTCTGCCAAACATGACAACTATTGCACCAACAACATGTGCAATCTAGCAACAAATAACATTTATTTATTAAACCAACAACAATTAGGGCTGCGAGTTTCATGGTGAAGATAAATAAGACTTGCATGTAGAATAGAAATGAGGAAATTACGATTTGCAAGTTGATTAGAAACGAGAAAATTAGGACTTGCATGATGAATAGTTATTTACATTCACCTGATGGTGTGTGGTCAACCAAGGAAGAAGATGAGTCGCGATGGGGAGAGAATGAGATGAGACGTGACGGAGGGGATAACAAAGATGACCGAAGGCGACTGACAATGACCAATGATGACTGACAACGACCAAAAGACGAGAGTATGTGAAGGGGTGAACGAGCATAGGAGGGAAGACGAGAGTATGTGAAGGGGTGAAGTATCGTATGAGGGAATAATTAGGGATTTAATCTCTTTTAGTGGGGTTATTACTAATTGTACAGTTAGAGAAGGGCCAGATAGTGGGCGTCTCCTCGATTACAAGGACTTTTAGTGCGAGGTATCATTGGCAGTATTGTAACTGAAACCAACAAAATCATGGGGCTTTTCCTAACAAATCCATCACAACTACGAACGTTCACTAACGAAACCGTTCGTGATTGCAATAGTCACTAACATGAAAATATATACATCAGTGAAAGTTATGCACCTTGTGGAAAAAAGGTACGAACCCTAACCCATTACTGATGGCATATATTATGCCTTCAATGAACTTAGCTAAAATATCCCAACCTTTTGTTGTGGAAATTACCATTAGCATTTTCCACCTACACTGATGGTACCATCAGCAGAAGGAGGATAATCCTGACAATGAGATCATGTGAGCAAAAGTTCTGATATCATATATTATTATTATTATTAGAAAAAAATTACAACGTTGACTGATGGAATGTGCCATAAGTAACGTCCATCTTTTCCGAAGGTACGGTCAGCGAAAAAAGTGCTATTACTGACGACCAAGCAACTATCAGCGATACTGCTATATCACCAACACATCACTGATGGTCGTTGGTTACCGTCAGTCATATCCTGCTTTTGTTGACAACTTCCATCGGTGAAAGTAGATTGTCACTGACAGTAATATTTGCCGTCAGTGAAGTATAACTTTCACTAATGTTACGCATCTGCCGTCAGGAAAGCATACCTTTACTGATGGTTCCACATGCCATCAATAAAAGAGCATCAGAGAAGACATGTTTCCATGTGTGATACACAACACAAGTAATTGCAAGAATCAATTAATGTTGTTTTAGTATTAAATTATGGTTGATCAATTTATGGAGCATCAACCTCAGTAATCTGACTCATCTTTGAAAGATACATATTCTAATATTAGAATTTAATTTAATCGCATCAATAGAAAAAAAAGGAAAATAAGGAAAATAAAAACATAACAAAATACCTTTTTCCATCATCTCTACATCAATAATATCCTCTCTATACTAATCATCGGAATTTGCAATGATGCCCTAAACTAATCTTGCGTATAAATAAAGGTCTCAACCGTCTTTGGTTGTAAAGAACTCCTAAAACATCAAGAACCCTTTCGCTACTCAAAATACCAATTCCGATTCAACTATAAAGACAGAAATAACGAAAATATCACGGGTCATATTTGAGATAACTAGAAATCTAGTACTATTCATCTTCCAAAATGTACGAACATCATACTTCTTTACAAGTGGTTCCAGCGACTCATTCAAATATTTCTCCAACTCACTGAAACTTGGCTCATTTTGGCTTGTCATCATCATCATTTTATACCTTGATTGTAAGAAATTCTCCTTATCATCCATTTATTGTGAAGGGGTACACATCAAGCTTTCTTCAATATGCGAGGAGGAGCCATTAACATTTGTAACATGCGCATTTTGATATTCTTCAAATAATGACTTGAGAACTCCCTGAACTTTTGTACCTAATAAACCATTGGATGTATCGGCAAACATTTGTGTAAAGGCAAACTTCACAAAATCTAACTTGTACTGAGGGTTAAATATGACATGAATAAAGATGAACATATTCATATTCTCAAAGCTCCCCCAATACTTATCATATTTTTTTTCATATGCCTACCTGTTGTACCAATCTCATCATCACTTTTTATAGATTTTGTCATGAAACAACTCATATTGCAAATTTGTTCCAAAAAATATTAGAAATGAGAAATAAAGTTTTAGAAACACACAATGTAAGTTTATAAAAAAACAAAAAAATGCGCACAAAGAACTAGCAACCATCCAATACTTATTAGATGGCATCTCTCAAACATCGGCTTCATTCCTAAAAAGATGAATCCATCTCCTCGTATCTTTCAAATGCCAATTGACAAATAAGAGCTGCATTCAACATCAAATATGTAGAATTCCAGTTAGTGGATACATCCAAACATAAACCATGATAATCCTCCTTCGCACACCCATTGATATTCACTTTCTTTACAAATTCTTTCCACTTTGCCCACCTAGAAGGAGAAGCCCTCACAAAATGAACGACATTTTGAATTTGATTTATCACATCAATAGATTCCTTCAACCCATCTTGTACCACAAAATAATAATATGAGTAATGCACCTCATATGCATGTGTTGGACACCCACTTGAGTGATTACCCAATGTTTAATCTTTTTCTTGATGTATGCAACCATCAAATCATTGGAACTAGCATTGTCAACTGGTAATGGTTAGCACCTTATTTATACCCCATTCTTACAAACACCCTTAAATTGCCCGTCCAAGATCTTCAACTTTATGACTAGCAACTGGAATGAAATTAAGTTCATGTTTGTGTAACCTACATTCATCATCAATCCAATGAATTATAAGGAACTAAAATTAATCTTCTGAATTGATGTCCATGTATCGGTAGTGAGACAAACAAAATTAAATGATTTTTGAAGAAACTTACAGTTTTTTCTCTCATCAAAAAACAATTTATGTATATATGTACCTATGGTCTATTGGGAAGGAATATGAAATTTAGGACATACAGATGCATAGAACAACTTAAAGCCAATTCCTTCCACAATGTAAAGGGGAATTCATCCAACACAATAATTTTTGCAAGGGCAACCCTAATTACTTGTTCATCAAATTTGTAACAACTTAAGTTTTCCATCTTCGCACCATCACCACTTTGTCTTATTGCAGCTTGAAAAGTAAGTTGTTTTTGACTTGTGCCCACTTTGTGTGGATTTTCTTTACAAGACTATGCATATGCCTTTAGTGTTGATGTTCCATTTCGTTTAGAATTTGCCCAAAATTCTTGGGCACAATAATTGTATCTTGCTAAGTCTAGATTTTTTTGGTCATTTTGGTTAACATGGTTTCATATCTCAGACCTCTTCTTCGTTGGCTACTAACTCTGCTTGCTTATGGACACTGTTGTATCCATATTTTCCATTTCTCGAACATCACTATTATTGGGAGTTGATGTCTCTCTTGCCTCGGACATCTATATGACAAAAAATACAATCAGATTAAAATCATCAAATTAAATAAATAAAGAAATAGAATCAAATCTATAATATTATAGACTCTAAAATTCAAATCAAAATCATACTAAAGGAATTTGGTCAGTCTCGGTTCAATTGGGTCTTGAATCGGCCCATTCGAAAGCTTGATGACTGGATGTGAGACTCTATAAGAAGGCAACTTGAAAATGGAAAAAATGGAGAAGAAAATTAAGGGGGCATGCCGATGGCTGGGAACATGGTGGCTGGGATGGAGGGAAAGAACCTTTAAAATGGAAAAATGGAGAAGAAAATTAGGGGGGCTGTGCTTAAGGTGGTTGGTATGGGGGAATGAAATGAATAATAGAAGAAGGAAGAATAAATATGAAGAAGATGGAAGAGGCAGGAAAATCCCAAAATTTCCCATAGGTAGGAAAATCCCAAAATTTCCCATATTCGACTACTGCTTAAGCACTAGTTAACTAGTCAAGGAAAATGTTGATTTTCACTATATCTCTATTAGGCATTAGTTGAGTAATGCATATGCATTAGTTGACTAATACTCTATATCACTGAATAGTATCAGTTTGGTTGGTTCGGATCAGTTGGTAGAATCAGACCAAAAATCGAACCTAAACCAATTTTTTACCCCTCAAAATAGAACTAAACCGCCCGTTTTCAAAAGTTGTGGTTCGGTTGTGTGTGCAGTTCGGTTCGGTTTGTCGATCGGGTCGGGTTATGCTGAACCCAATGGTGATGGGCACTAAGTATTGCCATCCCATCAATAATTCAACTAAGTGAAGAGGTGACATTCACTAACTTTTATTGATATTGAGCCCCATAGGGGATGGTTGTAAAGTTAAAGATCATGCTAGGAACTTAATGCTGATAT
The DNA here is from genome assembly GCA_030789695.1 of Scilla litardierei. NCBI lineage: Eukaryota > Viridiplantae > Streptophyta > Magnoliopsida > Asparagales > Asparagaceae > Scilla > Scilla litardierei. The sequence continues at coordinate 49,925,931 of CM061140.1, read as the reverse complement.
CTCATCAATCATCCAACTATATAGAGAATATATATTTACTAATTCATACTAATATTAACCCCCCATTGGGGGTGGCAGTATAGATATGTGAATGCTGATATCCCATCAACGATGTAGAATGTAGATATTCACTAACTTCTAACTTCTACCTATTCTAGGGGATGATCACAGAGCTAAATGACGAGGATATGCATGTAAGTACTAATGTCCCTTCAGCTATATGGAGAGATGATTTTCACTAAGTCCAACTAATCTCGAACCACATAAGGGGTGGGCACATTGATCATTAGATAGATACTAACTTCTTATCTATCACACAATCTAAAGGAGATGTAATTCCACATGTTCCCAGCAAAAATATTCCCCCCTATATGTGTTTGTAGTATAACTTTTTAGATAGGCACAAAGCACTGACATCCTATCAATTGTCCAAATAATAAGGAGCGATGATTCTTGCTAATTTTCCATACTCACTTGTTGTAAGATATACTTGAAGATGAGGATACACATTTTTTACCGATATCCAATCCGTGCGCCGTGTGGCAGATATATCATTGCCCATTCAGTTGCAAAAATAAAGCTTTTGAATAAAAGAATGGAAAAAGTTTCAATAGTCTGGTATCTAACATTTTCACTAGTGTGTCACATTTATGCTAATCTCTCTTTTGACACCTCATGGTGTCACATATGTGTTTAGTCTATGACAATCTCTCCTTCAATGCTTGATGGTATCACATGCACAACATTTCCATGCAAATATCCATGTGTACACACATCCCCCAATAGGGTCCCCTATTAGGGTGGAACATGGATGACCTCCCTCTCCATCAATTATGCTTTTAGTTGAGTGCTTCATTGCTTCCTTAAAATCACAGCTGATTGCTCTTTCCTTAGTATTCACAACAACACACTCAGAGGCTTCCACATAACGAGTACCTCGGGTATCCAACCCCCTCCCAGGGGCAGGGGGGTACCCCTACACCCCCATGGAGGAGGGGTACCCCTCTCCACATGGGACGAGGGGCACCCCGACCCTTAGGGGGCCAGGATACCCATCCCCAACACTTTGCATCACTTTTCTCACTTTCACTCAATGCCGCTTGTATTTTTAGCTTGCTCCAATATTATCCATGTCCACTAATGCATTTACACACAACCTACTAGGGAAGTGAATGGATGACCTCCCCCATTACCAAGTTAAGCCTCACTTAAATGTTTTACTTTCTCCTTGTTGTGCTTGCTCATTTATGAAATTTTATGGAAATGTGCTTCAAATCATTTCCCCCACAACCCATGAATATTAATGTGCCTCCACCCTCTAGCAGGATAAGGTATGGTTCCCCAGCCTCCCTATCGATGGAACCCCTCCCCCTGGTTTGGTGGGAGCAAGGTTACATGCCTTCGCCTCCTTCTGTATTTTTCAAGCTATATCTCCTTAAATCTCACCATCAAAGACCTTTGTTTCTTGGTGTAACGACTGGTTTTCATGTATTAGGATTAATTATATTATATATATATGTTTTGGTGTATTTTCTCCTTATGTGTGGTTTTCGTCTCCGTGGCTTTCATTTTCGATCGTTTCGTCGTGATTTTCTAGCTTCTTCCTTAGAATCGTCGATCTTGGAGTAGTCGCTCATGACGAACTTCAGATCGCTCATATTTTAGAGTTAGAGTGATCTTAGAAGCCGTAGGAATCTTCCCGAAGCTTCGCGCTTCAATTCGGCACTTTCTGTGCACGTTAGTTGGTTCAAGAAGGGGGACCAACCGACTAGATTGAGATGTAGTCGGTCAGGAACTCTACTGGAACCGACTAGTTCATTGAATCAATTATGCAGGAGTTACTGTTTATCGTTAGTCGGTCTAAGAACATTTGTCGACCGACTAGATGAGAAACTAGTCGGTCAGCAATCGTTCTTTAACCGACTAGCTCTATGATCATTTTTGATACCAAGTACTATTCATTCTTAATCGGTCTAAGAACGTTCGTCGACCGACTAGATGAGAAACTAGTCGGTCAGTGGTTGTTCTTTGACCGACTAAATCTAAATCCTATTTTTCGTCAGGAGTTACTGTTTACATTTAGTCGATCTGCGTTGGTCAACCGACCGACTAGTTCCCAAACTAGTCGGTCAGTGGTTGCTCTTTGACCGACTAATCAGTGTCGAAACCCTAATTTCTGGGCAGCCGCCGGTTCATTCCTATAAATACGCCCGATCACTTTCACTTTCTTTCTTTTCTCCTGAGCCATTATCTTCCCCAAATCCTTCTCCATCTTCCCCAAACCCTTCCTCCTTCATCTCAAGCCTATCTCCACCATCCCAAGCTCCATCTCACCTCCATAGGCCAAGCTTCAATCTCCTCTTCAAAACCCCTAAAATCCCATTTTCTCCAGATTTCCCCATCCATTCCAGATCTGAACCGTAGGTTCCCCGGATCGTTTCTTCCGTCGCCGTGCTTGCTCGGCATCGTTCTTCCGCTAACGATTCGGTAATAAATCGATCTCTTAATATTCTCATGACCCATTTGTGTTTTTGTGAAACCCTAATAAAACTAGGTTGGATGTTGTTCTAATATTGTTTTGCCATGGCAGCGATCTCATCTCCGTAGTTAGCATTTGTGTGACGACCTCGTTGATCGTCATCCTCGGTGCTAGGCAAGTGAAACTTGCCTCCTAGGCTTTAGGCCATGTTTAGGCCACTTTTGTACCGTAGCGTAAAAGAGACTAGACAGTGAAATGATAGCTGCCTAGACGCCTATTTGATCTAGTTTGACAACGAAACTAGATCCATCAACTCAATTGATCTAGCTTGACGACGAAGCTAGGTCCAACCCTTTTAACTTGTTGTTCATGCATATTAAACTGCCATGTTTAATTCCTTGCCTGTACGCCTTACTATCTGCCATGCCATGCTATCCATGTTGAATGTCGCATTCGTAGCACACGCTACAATACTTGTGTTTCCTGGCTCGTGTTCCAGAAGCGGGCCATGTGTGTTGGTTGATAGCCAATGCCCGATCTACTAGTTTCCGGCTAGGCACCTGCTTTTAGCGGGCACAATCCTACGCCAAATTGTCAACCTAAAAACAAGCTCTTGTGTGGGGCAACCCTGGCTCATTTACTGAGCATCGTGTGCAGGGACCCTGGCTTGTTTACGTGTGGGATGGGGTAAGGGTTAAGCAGCCAATCAACTGGGAGTCTGCCCGATCAGCAACTTCAGTGGTAAGGCGTAAACTCTGGGTTCTGGGGTAGTGTTAAGCGGCCAATCAGTGTGAATGTCCAACAGTTCAGCTGTAAGGCGTAAACATCTACAAATAACTTGAAAACCTGACTAGTGAAAAGATTGTGATTGTTAGTAGCTTGGCTACTCTTGACATGTCATGATAATTGTTCTCTTGCACTTATTGTTACACCATGTCTTACTTGTTGTCCGTGTTATACTTGTAAAACTTGTCATCCATGCCATACTTGCTACTTGTTACTCACATACTAAACTTGTCATGCTATGCATCGTACTATAACTGCTAGGTTGTTAGTTTACTTTCCTTTCAGTTTCCTTGCCCAAGTCTTTTTAGACTTGCTGACATGTGCCCCTTGCTCTTTTGGGTGACACATGTTAGATCCTGAGCCAGAGTTCGTTGGAGAGGGCGTAGTGTTGCTGGCGCTAAGCCAGTGGTTGCTGAGGAGGAGTTTGTGGTCATTGGTGACCAGTCTTAGAGGTCGCTTGTGTTCTCTTCCTTGTTTAGGTTTGCTGTTAGTTGTTGGTGCGTGGCACCCTTGCTTGTATATTGTACCTCGTTGGCCATGTTTGGGCCTTAGCTTTTCCTTTTGAACCTGGTGGCTTTTCTGTGATATTGTAATTTATTTTATGGATATTCTGAGATTGAATAAATTGCTTATTGTCTCACTTCATTATTCTTATCATTGTTTCGTATTGCGTTGTAAGGACCTGCTAATTTATTGTTGATTGACGCTTATCGGGCTTGGAGCTTTGCAGCTTCAAGTCTGAGCGGACCTTCTCACGTCTCGCCTCCACATTTTTGGGAAGCGGGGCGTGACAGGTTTTATTGGTGGCCCATGTAGGTCCATTTGCAAATGCGAGTTATCGGAACAACGATAATAATTATAGAATGTCCATTAAATGAATTAGAACATCCAAACTATAAGCCCGGAGTCTAGGTTTTTAGCGTTCCTACGTCTTAGGTGGCTGGTAGGCGTGTTAGAGCACATGTCCCAGCTTGGTAGGAAATCCATTAGGTCAGGACTATAGTAAGACTTAGTTAGAAGTTTGTGCTTGCTAGTTAGAGGCCCCTGATTGTTTGTTAGACTCCATGCCAGTGATTGATTTCATAGTCTTAAGAGTTACCTTAGTGGTTCCTGTCTAGCTCTGACCATGATAGATTCCTAGGATTTCTTTAGCCGTTTGTTTGGGTTCATCGATTTCGGGCCCGACAGAACATGATCTCGATTCTCTTAGAACCTTCCCTGAGGCCTCTAATATACTCTAGCCATTAGGAAGCCTTAGTGTTAAGTTTTTCTTGGCCTTTAGTCAACCGATGATTAGGACCCTCTGTTTCAATCATTTCCTGGTCACTACACTTCTGTGTTACTGACCGTGGGTTTTCATCATAGTTTTCTTGAATCGTAATTTAGGTGCATGTCATCACACAACCACATTCATTTCCCTCGATTCACATGACCCCCTCCTTACTATTATCGTTGACCTTTCAAATCTTTTCCGTTGCAAATCTTGATTTTTCCAAGGTCATTTTCAAATTTTTCCTTATTAACAGTTTCCACTTGATTTAAATTTTATTTTAAACTTTTTTCAATATATTTCCATTACTTCCATTTGAGCTAAAAGTCATTCTTAGATTTTGAAGACTATTTGGTCGTAATTTTAAATTACTATCTCGAAACTATTTTTCTAACATATATCGTCCGCACTTGATTTTAAACTTTAGTACTATTTCGATAATTCGATATGCCACCTTTTCTAAATTGCGAAATTCATTTTACCTATTTACCATATGTACTTTAAAATACTTCCTTCAAGATAAATAGAACTCCAATTAATTTATGAATATATACTAATTATAAGTTGTCGTACCCGTACTTCAAAGTCTTTATACCAACCCGTTCTTGTGGCAAATCCTTGTTTCCCCTAAAAGTATTTTCGGTGTTCCTCTTTCGCTAAGTTTAAATTTGTTCGCAAACTTTTAATATATATATTAGATTTCATACTCTTTCGCGACTTAAATTTATTTGTTCTTTTCTAAATGTTGAAACTTTTGTCGAGATTTTTGATTATTAGTTTATAATATTTTCCAGCCTAGATTTTCATATCGATATAAATGTACTGCCCCTTTTCATATACCAATTTTATTCTGAACCGTACTTCTAGTTTTCCTACCCTGAATTATAATTTTCTTTTCTTACTTATGCCATTAAAACTTATTCGAATACCGCATCGTGTTTGCGTATTATATACCTTTCAAGTCACATGGGACTTCAGCTCTCAGCAAGTCGATTTTATGCTCAATGTTTTCCCTAGTTCAGATTTTCGTAAATTACTTTTCGAAACCATTTCCTGATCTAGACCCTCCATAATTCGGTTTTAAAGCTTTATTACCAATTTAATAATCATATATATGTATATCCTGTTGGATCTGGATCCTAGCCTAGTGGGGGGGTGAATAGGCTAATAAAAAAATTCTCGTGCAACCCACGAGAAATCACACGCAGTTAAAAGCACAACCAGAGTAATGAAAAGCAGACACAGAGTACACAGCAGATTTACCCTGGTTCGGTCGTCCCAACGACATACTCCAGCCCCCAAAGCTAATACTAGATTGAATAGTGCAATAGGTACAAAGTCACAAGTTAGAGCACGCTCAGAGCACCCTCTACGTCCCTACACTCGCCAGACTCTCAGTACCCCACACACAGTGTTTCCTCTCACTATCAATCCTAGCAAAGCTTTCTACCAGCTAGTCCCAAACTAGCTGGGTCCCACTTGTCTAGTCCCAACTAGACAAGTCCCAAAATAGTCACAGAAAAATGGTAAAGTTTCCCCTACAGAGAACGTTACACTAAGACACAAATAAAAGAGTTTAAGGGTTTAGAAATGCTCAGTTTGTGTCCGTGTAGGCGTCTCTGTCAATCAGCACGTCGTCAGCTCCAATCTGACGCAAACAGTGTCTCAATCCGACTCCAGGATGTCAAGATATGCACTGGTCTGTGCGTAAAGCAGTTTCAGTTCAATCCTTTAATAACTGGCGGTCTGTGCGTGTAGCAACTCCTTTTAATAACACAAGTCTGTGCGCTGAGAAGCTCCGTTCATCTTTTTTTAAATAACCGCCTGTGCGCAAAGCAACCCCTTAATATTTCTCGCCACGTCAGCACGAGAAACAACGCTTCGTTTCGCTTTGTTCCGCAGCAAATAATCCTCGCCGTTGATTTATATGTGAGGAGCGATCTCCGCCGTCGATATCTCGTGATCAGCCGCGTGATTCAGTTGCCACGTCAGCCTAAAAATCTGATCGCTTCGTTTCGAACTCCGTTCGAAAGCTAGGGCATGCAGTACGGCGGAGACGTCGTCTTCTTCGAGGATGGCGACGGCGGGCTCTCAGTGACGGTGACCTCGTGATGATGAAGAGAGCAGCAGCGACGTTGACGATGGATGACGACGGTGGCGAGTTCTTCGTGCAACGGCGAGCAGCGTCGTTCTCTCGTTTCAGCGGTGGCGATGGCGTACAGCGACGGCGGCGGCGCTTCGTCTTCTCCGACGACAGCAGCGTGTTCTTCTGTGGGGCAGCAGCGGCCTTTCTTCTTGATCAGTGTGCAGTGTTTCCCAGCAACTAATCCGAGCGGCGACTCCGAGCGACGGCGAGCTCGTATCAGCAGCAACGTCTCGTCTTCGACGACGATACCCTCCGATGGCAGCCTCAGTCTCGTAGCAACGGGGGCTTCGACTGTGGATGACGACGGTGGTCACGTCTTGGCGACGAGGGCTTCTCCGCCTCACATTGACTCCTTCGCTTCACGGCTCCGACGGTGGCTTTGGTGATCTTCTTGTTGGCGGTGTCTTGAAGGCACAATGTCGGCGATCAGATGACGTCGGTGACAGCTTCGACACACGGCCTATCGACTACGGCGACCACTCCTCCGACGTGCGACGGCTTCGTGGCAAGTGGCTCTGGCAGCCTCTTCTCAGCGACGGCGGCAGTAGTCGGAAGCTGCAGCGGTTCGACGTTTGTCCCAGCGGCGACGGTGACAACTTCGTGGGCTTCTCCAATGACTTGCGTGGAGCTCTCTCGAGGAAGAGGGTGATGGCTGTGGAACTCCTTAATGATGGCTTCAAAAGACTTGGGAGAAATTGTGGCCGTATGATGAACGCAAAATTTGTTTGGGCTTGGAAACTTGCGTGCTTGGGAAAATTTGTGTACTCCTCTAAAAATTTGTGTACTCCTCTCTCTCACTTTTTTGTATTACCGTACTTAACGAAATTGTAGCCCCTCCACAATTCTGTTTGTTTGCCGCACCAATAATTTTTTCAACCCCCTTCTTTTTTCATTAGGATGATGCGTTTATATAAGATGTCCCTAGGGTTTTGTTTGTGCGGCTAGGGATATTCTAGGGATGAGAGAGAATCTCTACAATCTAGGAGATTAGGTATTGGTAGAAGTTTGTATTTGACTAGGATTGGAGAGAATGGCTTTGACTTGATCTCTTCTCCATTTGGAATACAAATTCGGCTAGGAGAATCAAATGTGATATCTCTAAAAGATTTGATATGAGATTTCATCCCTCATTGAACCAAGTCAAACTACTTTGTGCACACACACTTCCTCTCTCCCAATATGCTATACGAATAGCAATTCCGCCAAATAGTGAAAGTATCTTGTTTCGCCAAGCCTGAAACACACTAGCACACACATTAGATATCACAACACGTTTGTCATCATCAAACTAAGATCCTAGATCGTTGCTCCCAACAATCTCCCCCTTTTGGTGATGACAAACCCACAAAAGATTTGATCAATAGTAATGAGTGTGTGATGTGTGTTGAAGGGTGTAATGCAATATGAATCATGAGATGAATATTCAAGCACTACATGGCATGCACAATCTAATAGCAAATACAATAGCATGCTCCCCCTTCTCTCAAGCTCCCCCTTCAACAATTATTCAAATATTTTTCTCAAGCTCCCCCTTCAACAAATAATACCGACAATTACAAATATACAAATCTTTCTTTTCTTTCTCCCCCTTTGTAATCACCAAAAGTGGATTAATGAAGGCTCAAAAAATATCCCATGCAAAAATAAATCATTATTAGAAGTAGCGTGCAATTTGCATGAGGATTCCAAATAATGGACAAGTCAAGTTCATAGAATTTCATACCAAGACTTCTCCACCTTTGTGTAAGTGTAATGATATAGACAATAAAGTGCAAGAGGAGATTCAATTTTAGAACAATCAACCAAATCAATCCGCATTTTCCAATTTTTTCATGAATATCACTAGGATTGATTTTTCCCACCTCATCAAAGATGAGTTCAAGTTACCGAACCCCAAAACATGGCCTAAAAGGACTTTTAAATGTGGGGTGGCATTGATTGACGAGTTATATACAACAACGCTAATGATTACCCATGTAGCACAAGTTGGATACTCGTGGGTTGTGTTTTAGCCAAGAAGTGTATCCATTTTTCATACGGAGCAAATATCGTTTTTTTTCATTCTTTTGTGCTCAATTTTAATTCATGGCTAAACACATCATATCCCTTAGAAATTTCAGAAATTAACCATTCCTACATTCACTTTCCATTATTCTTCAAAAGACTCTCCAAAAGCACTAAAAAGTCAAATATCGTGAATAGTGCAAATGTAGGTGTAGAAGTCAAGTTTGAAACTTATGAGACATGTCATGGCTACTAAAAAGAATAACATCATGTTCATGTAGCTACAACAATAATGAATTGACTTCTACAAGGGATAGAATTGATCATTCATACAATATCACTCAAGAGATTCAAAAGAGGATACAATAAGCACACATTTTTTTTTATTTTTGATTTTTCAATATTTTTTTTCAGAAGTAAAAACATTAAAAATCATCCATGCAAGCACTCAAAGAAAAATAAATCAAGCACACACAACAATCTATGAAGGTATGCAATGAAATGCAAAGAGGGATAGAAAATTATACTTTCTCGTCGCTTTTTGACGAAGGAGCTAAAAGAATGAAACATTGAATTTAACGCTCCTCGCCAAAACTCCATCACACCTACATGAAAGGTGTTAAGTGTGACCTTGGAATCCAACAAGGTCCACTAGTGTTAGCCAATATTGTTTTAGGAACCCACACTTGTTTAAACTTGATATTAGTGTTCCTAAATTTGCAATAATATGAAGTGTGGCCTACACTATCACAAGTAAAGCACTTTGCATGTAAGTTCTTTGCAATAGAAGGTGCATTGTGGAATTTCTTGAATTTTTGCTTTTCAACGGTTTTCAGACCAAAACCAAGTCCTCTTCTATTATTGCCATATAATTGATTCTCTAAAATAGTGTCCAACGATTGTTTTCCCGTAGAGAATTTCTTAATGGCCAATTCAAGGTTAGAGACTTTGGTTTTCAACAATTTATTTTCTTCCACAAGCAATGTGCATTTACTTATAAAAGCTCTCTTGTTTTCCTCTTCCTTCTTTTCAAATTCAACCATTTTTCTTTTAAAATCATTATCCAACATGCAGAATTTATCATTAAGCTCTCTAATAACATAGTCCTTTTCAGTTTCGAGCTTAATCAAATCAAGTTTAAGCATGCTAATATTATTCATCAAGGAAGGGCAAGAGAGACAAGGTGCTTCATCATTAAAACTGGATTTTCCCTTTTTCAAAGTATCAATAGTAGAGTCACGAGCAACAATATCAATTTTGAGTTTTTCAATCTCTTTAGACATTTCATATTCGGATTGTTGCATTTCAAAGTTCTCATTTTGATAATCATCTATAGTGGATTCAAGCTCTACTATTTTATCTTGCATTTCTTTACAAAGAGTAAGGAGTTCAGTTTTACTACCAGAAGTTACCTCATTGTGTATTCCCATCAATGCCATGCATGAATGGGCTTCGTGTTCCTCCTCGCTCTCAGCTTCGCTATCCATGTCCCAAGTAAGCACCTTGGATTTTCCCTTTTCTTTAGCTACCTGAGCTGTCTCATGTGGGCAATCCCTCATTCGATGTCCTCTTTTCTTGCATTTAAAACAAGTCATTCTATTAGTAGTATTCTGATCATAATTTTGCTTAGAAGACTGAAAAAAGTTAGAGCGATTAAACTTGGGTGCCATTTCTGCTCTTCCTTGCTTGGTCTGGACAAACTTTCTGAAATTTCTGACCATTAGCGCTATGTCATCATCATCATCTTCACTTTCGTCAGCTTTCAGAGCAAGTGGCTTGGTAGCTTTTTCTTTTTCCTCAGGTTTCTCCCTTTTATCCACGTTTTGCAATTCAAGCTCGTGGGACATTAAATTACCTATCAAGTCCTCTACCTTCATCTGCGATAGATCCTTTGCTTCTTGGATGGCAGTGACTTTAGGCCTGAAAGAGCTTGGTAGTGCTCTTAATATCTTTCTCACCTGCTCAAGGCTAGAATATGGCTTACCGAGCGAACTAGACTTGTAGACAATGTTGGTGAACCTCGCAAACATTTCTGATATCGTCTCTGATGGTAGCATGCGAAATCCCTCGTATTTCGTGCTCAGAAGTGCAAGTCTAGATTCCTTCACGTGTGACGTTCCCTCGTGCGTCACCTCCAAAGTATGCCATATTTCCTGCGCAGTTAGACAATGTGAGATACGATTGAATTCAGATTTATCTAATGCACAAATAAGAGCATTCATAGCTTTAGCATTTAAAGAATAAAGCTTCCAATCATTATCATCCCACTTATCATCAGGTTTAGGCAACTCAGTATTTTCAATTTTGATAACAGGTGATTTATATCCTTTTTCAACAATTTGCCAAGCTTTATAATCAATAGAAATAAGATAGATTTTCATACGATTTTTCCCGTAAGCATAATCTCCTCCATTAAATCTAGGTGGTCGGGAAATAGACTGACCCTCAGCAAAAGCACTATCAATGTGGTCCATTGTCAAACTAGGCTAGATCTACTAAACTGGCTCCGATACCACTTGTTGGATCTGGATCCTAGCCTAGAGGGGGGGTGAATAGGCTAATAAAAAAATTCTCGTGCAACCCACGAGAAATCACACGCAGTTAAAAGCACAACCAGAGTAATGAAAAGCAGACACAGAGTACACAGCAGATTTACCCTGGTTCAGTCGTCCCAACGACCTACTCCAGCCCCCAAAGCTAATACTAGATTGAATAGTGCAATAGGTACAAAGTCACAAGTTAGAGCACGCTCAGAGCACCCTCTACGTCCCTACACTCGCCAGACTCTCAGTACCCCACACACAGTGTTTCCTCTCACTATCAATCCTAGCAAAGCTTTCTACCAGCTAGTCCCAAACTAGCTGGGTCCCACTTGTCTAGTCCCAACTAGACAAGTCCCAAAATAGTCACAAAAAATGGTAAAGTTTCCCCTACAGAGAACGTTACACTAAGACACAAATAAAATAGTTTAAGGGTTTAGAAATGCTCAGTTTGTGTCCGTGTAGGCGTCTCTGTCAATCAGCACGTCGTCAGCTCCAATCTGACGCAAACGGTGTCTCAATCCGACTCCAGGATGTCAAGATATGCACTGGTCTGTGCGTAAAGCAGTTTCAGTTCAATCCTTTAATAACTGGCGGTCTGTGCGTGTAGCAACTCCTTTTAATAACACAAGTCTGTGCGCTGAGAAGCTCCGTTCATCTTTTTTTAAATAACCGCCTGTGCGCAAAGCAACCCCTTAATATTTCTCGCCACGTCAGCACGAGAAACAACGCTTCGTTTCGCTTTGTTCCGCAGCAAATAATCCTCGCCGTTGATTTATATGTGAGGAGCGATCTCCGCCGTCGATATCTCGTGATCAGCCGCGTGATTCAGTTGCCACGTCAGCCCAAAAATCTGATCGCTTCGTTTCGAACTCCGTTTGAAAGCTAGGGCATGCAGTACGGCGGAGACGTCGTCTTCTTCGAGGATGGCGACGGCGGGCTCTCGGTGACGGTGACCTCGTGATGATGAAGAGAGCAGCAGCGACGTTGACGATGGATGACGACGGCGGTGAGTTCTTCGTGCAACGGCGAGCAGCGTCATTCTCTCGTTTCAGCGGTGGCGATGGCGTACAGCAACGGCGGCGGCGCTTCGTCTTCTCCGACGACAGCAGCGTGTTCTTCTGTGGGGCAGCAGCGGCCTTTCTTCTTGATCAGTGTGCAGCGTTTCCCAGCAACTACTCCGAGCGGCGACTCCGAGCGACGGCGAGCTCGTATCAGCAGCAACGTCTCGTCTCCGGCGACGATACCCTCCGATGGCAGCCTCAGTCTCATAGCAACGGGGGCTTCGACTGTGGATGATGACGGCGGTCACGTCTCGTCGATGAGGGCTTCTCCGCCTCACAGTGACTCCTTTGCTTCACGGCTCCGACGGCGGCTTTGGTGATCTTCTTGTTGGCGGTGTCTTGAAGGCACAACGTCGGCGATCAGATGACGTCGGTGACAGCTTCGACACACGGCCTATCGACTACGGCGACCACTCCTCCGACGTGCGACGGCTTCGTGGCAAGTGGCTCCGGCAGCCTCTTCTCAGCGACGGCGGCAGTAGTCGGAAGCTGCAGCGGTTCGACGTTTGTCCCAGCGGCGACGGCGACAACTTCGTGGGCTTCTCCAATGACTTGCGTGGAGCTCTCTCGAGGAAGAGGGTGATGGCTGTGGAACTCCTTAATGATGGCTTCAAAAGACTTGGGAGAAATTGTGGCCGTATAATGAACGCAAAATTTGTTTGGGCTTGGAAACTTGCGTGCTTGGGAAAATTTGCGTACTCCTCTAAAAATTTGTGTACTCCTCTCTCTCACTTTTTTGTATTACCGTACTTAACGAAATTGTAGCCCCTCCACAATTCTGTTTGTTTGTCGCACCAATAATTTTTTCAACCCCCTTCTTTTTTCATTAGGATGATGCGTTTATATAAGATGTCCCTAGGGTTTTGTTTGTGCGGCTAGGGATATTCTAGGGATGAGAGAGAATCTCTACAATCTAGGAGATTAGGTATTGGTAGAAGTTTGTATTTGACTAGGATTGGAGAGAATGGCTTTGACTTGATCTCTTCTCCATTTGGAATACAAATTCGGCTAGGAGAATCAAATGTGATATCTCTAAAAGATTTGATATGAGATTTCATCCCTCATTGAACCAAGTCAAACTACTTTGTGCACACACACTTCCTCTCTTCCAATATGCTATACGAATAGCAATTCCGCCAAATAGTGAAAGTATCTTGTTTCGCCAAGCCTGAAACACACTAGCACACACATTAGATATCACAACACGTTTGTCATCATCAAACTAAGATCCTAGATCGTTGCTCCCAACATATCCTCCCACGTACTTCCATACAACTAAGATGTTATTATCTTTCCATTCATCATACATATTTCTAAAAATGATTTCTAGAATAGAACTACAATTATTTTTATATATCAGTACTATGTTCGTTGTGCTCGTGTGTTAAGACCATTGTGTAAATCAGTTTCTGCTGGCGAACCCGGATTCTCTAAAAAGTACTTTCAATACGGTTTATTGGAATTTCTCTTCAGTTTTAAGACTTGGAAAAACATTTGGCATGAGCTTAAATTCCCCACACTATATTTGATCTGATTTCATTCCTTGAATCTCGAAACTTTTCCAAAAAATTTTAACTACTGCCGCATAATATTTTTCTAACCTATGTCCTTAATGTTCATGTGAATGATTTACTTTTACTCGTGATAGCTTTATATAATCTAAATAAACCATTCCTCTTATTATATATATTCGACTCAAACTTATTTCGAACAACTCATTTTATCGACCGGTTTCGTACTCTTCGTTTTAACTTATATCTTTTACACACTATTTTCCATGTATCCTATGGAGCATCATTACATTATTACACGACCGTTCTCATGATTTTCGATCCTTCTATTCGTCATGCTTTTGATTTCAGTTGCTTTCCTTTTGTCTGGCCAATAGAGCTTATCGTCGCCGTGTCAACCTTAACATACTTTGGTGGGCCCCATTAGTGTAATTTGTTGTGTCGTCATAGTGTATTAAATTTCATGGTGCATATGAAGTTGTTTGTGGTTGGTATTGGTGTGTTGTGTGTAGGTAGTTATGTATTATCTGCATGAGTATAAGTGTGATATACATATGATAGTAGGATTATAATTGTTTGATTGGTATTACTTATTTTTATGAGATGTTGTATGCGTGTATACCATGAGGTATACCCGACTACTGCACATCTTAACTAATGGATGAAGTAAATGTATTGATGTACCAATTATAGATGGATGGATATGGTATGAATATATGATACTTGTATGTGACTATACGATGACTGCTTTTATTAGGGAGGGTATTGAAATTATAAGTGTGCTGATGTTTGTAATAATATCATGGTATGTGAAGTGATGGAAATATGTGATATTACCTGATTAGATATTAAGGGTGTTGGACATTATGATATGTATATGGTTATGTTGGTAGATGTGTATGCATTAGAATAGTATTGGTATATGTATGGATGCTGCGTTATGCATATAGATTATTCTGCTATGATTTTGAGTCTCACTCAAGCTTGAGTGGGTATACTCTATGCACGTTGGTGTATTTGTATGTGGTTGGTGTATAGTGATGGATGATGTATGTATAATTTTTGGATTGTTTGTGTCCGGTTGTGTTACGCACATGATTGTGGGTCACTAAACCAGTATATAGTTATAGGTGTTGGTCTTGTGGTATAGTTATTTATTAGGGGGCTTGCCTGCGTGAATATATATATATGTGCTAGCTAAAACTAAGCGTGTCGATGTACTGAGTTTATAATCGTATGATTGGTAAATATGAATGAAATGTTAGCGTGTGTGGGTGTACACCATGCACGGGTAAGTATGTGCTTAGTTATAAGTTTTGGTGACTATAATATGTGTGGCGTGTCGTGGGTATAATTATAGGGCCGTATGTGATGTGAAGTTATAATGAAATATTTGCATGTATTGGAATGGCTATAAATTGTGAAATTATAATGATGGTGGAAGTATATTAAATATAATAACTTGAGTTTAGATGGTGTGGTATGATTACGTGTGTTGACGTGTTTGGTATTGGATGTGTACTAGGAGATATAGGGAGTAGTGTATTCTTATTGCCTTGTTCTTAGGTAGCTACCTAACGTAGAGTATTACGATGGTATTTACTGGTGTGAACTATTTAATTGGTTGTGAGTATATGGACTATTGTTTTGTGCTAGGTAAGTAATAGCTGTATAAGGGATGTATGTATATGTATGATTGAGATACATGTATGAGTATGAATGGCTATGATAGGAATAAGTGTATGATGTGCGTGAATATATATATATATATGTATACATGTTGGTAGTGTTAATGTTTGATTACCTAGTGCGAATATAAGCACTTTTAATAACTATACATGATTGAATGTGATATGATTGGGGTAGTTACTAGAGCGACTAGATATGTTAGAAAGTCCGAGGACAGACTTTATTCTAAGGTGGGTAGGATGTAACGACTGGTTTTCATGTATTAGGATTAATTATATTATATATATATGTTTTGGTGGATTTTCTCCTTATGTGTGGTTTTCGTCTCCGTGGCTTTCATTTTCGATCGTTTCGTCGTGATTTTCTAGCTTCTTCCTTAGAATCGTCGATCTTGGAGTAGTCGCTCATGACGAACTTCAGATCGCTCATATTTTAGAGTTAGAGTGATCTTAGAAGCCGTAGGAATCTTCCCGAAGCTTCACGCTTCAATTCGGCACTTTCCGTGCACGTTAGTTGGTTCAAGAAGGGGGACCAACCGACTAGATTGAGATCTAGTCGGTCAGGAACTCTACTAGAACCGACTAGTTCATTGAATCAATTATTCAAGAGTTACTGTTTATCGTTAGTCGGTCTAAGAACATTTGTCGACCGACTAGATGAGAAACTAGTCGGTCAGCAATCGTTCTTTAACCGACTAGCTCTATGATCATTTTTGATACCAAGTACTATTCATTCTTAGTCGGTCTAAGAACGTTCGTCGACCGACTAGATGAGAAACTAGTCGGTCAGTGGTTGTTCTTTGACCGACTAAATCTAAATCCTATTTTTCGTCAGGAGTTACTGTTTACACTTAATCGGTCTGCGTTGGTCAACCGACCGACTAGTTCCCAAACTAGTCGGTCAGTGGTTGCTCTTTGACCGACTAATCAGTGTCGAAACTCTAATTTCTGGGCAGCCGCTGGTTCATTCCTATAAATACGCCCGATCACTTTCACTTTCTTTCTTTTCTCCTGATCCATTGTCTTCCCCAAATCCTTCTCCATCTTCCCCAAACCCTTCCTCCTTCATCTCAAGCCTATCTCCACCATCCCAAGCTCCATCTCACCTCCATAGGCCAAGCTTCAATCTCCTCTTCAAAACCCCTAAAATCCCATTTTCTCCATATTTCCCCATCCATTCCAGATCTGAACCGTAGGTTCCCCGGATCGTTTCTTCCGTCGCCGTGCTTGCTCGGCATCGTTCTTCCGCTAACGATTCAGTAATAAATCGATCTCTTAATATTCTCATGACCCATTTGTGTTTTTGTGAAACCCTAATAAAACTAGGTTGGATGTTGTTCTAATATTTTTTTGCCATGGCAGCGATCTCATCTCCGTAGTTAGCATTTGTGTGACGGCCTCATTGATCGTCATCCTCGGTGCTAGGCACGTGAAACTTGCCTCCTATGGCTTTAGGCCATGTTTAGGCCACTTTTGTACCGTAGCGTAAAAGAGACTAGACAGTGAAATGATAGCTGCCTAGACGCCTATTTGATCTAGTTTAACAACGAAACTAGATCCGTCAACTCAATTGATCTAGCTTGACGACGAAGCTAGGTCCAACCCTTTTAACTTGTTGTTCATGCATATTAAACTGCCATGTTTAATTCCTTGCCTGTACGCCTTACTACCTGCCATGCCATGCTATCCATGTTGAATGTCGCATTCGTAGCACACGCTACAATACTTGTGTTTCCTGGCTCGTGTTCCAGAAGCGGGCCATGTGTGTTGGTTGATAGCCAATGCCCGATCTACTAGTTTCTGGCTAGGCACCTGCTTTTAGCGGGCACAATCCTACGCCAAATTATGCACCTAATAACAAGCTCTTGTGCGGGGCAACCCTGGCTCATTTACTGAGCATCGTGTGCAGGGACCCTGGCTTGTTTACGTGTGGGATGGGGTAAGGGTTAAGCGGCCAATCAACTGGGAGTCTGCCCGATCAGCAACTTCAGTGGTAAGGCGTAAACTCTGGGTTCTGGGGTAGTGTTAAGCGGCCAATCAGTGTGAATGTCCAACAGTTCAGCTGTAAGGCGTAAACATCTACAAATAACTTGAAAACCTGACTAGTGAAAAGATTGAGATTGTTAGTAGCTTGGCTACTCTTGACATGTCATGATAATTGTTCTCTTGCACTTATTGTTACACCATGTCATACTTGTACTGTCCGTGTTATACTTGTAAAACTTGTCATCCATGCCATACTTGCTACTTGTTACTCACATACTAAACTTGTCATGCTATGCATCGTACTATAACTGCTAGGTTGTTAGTTTACTTTCCTTTCAGTTTCCTTGCCCATGTCTTTTTAGACTTGCTGACATGTGCCCCTTGCTCTTTTGGGTGACACATGTTAGATCCTGAGCCAGAGTTCGTTGGAGAGGGCGTAGTGTTGCTGGCGCTAAGCCAGTGGTTGCTGAGGAGGAGTTTGTGGTCATTGGTGACCAGTCTTAGAGGTCGCTTGTGTTCTCTTCCTTGTTTAGGTTTGCTGTTAGTTGTTGGTGCGTGGCACCCTTACTTGTATGTTGTACCTCGTTGGCCATGTTTGGGCCTTAGCTTTTCCTTTTGAGCCTGGTAGCTTTTCTGTGATATTGTAATTTATTTTATGGATATTCTGAGATTGAATAAATTTCTTATTGTCTCACTTCATTATTCTTATCGTTGTTTCGTATTGCGTTGCAAGGACCTGCCAATTTATTGTTGATTGATGCTTATCGGGCTTGGAGCTTTGCAGCTTCAAGTCTGAGCGGACCTTCTCACGTCTCGCCTCCACATTTTTAGGAAGCGGGATGTGACACTTGGATATGTACTTATTATTAGTATGATGATTGCACATTCCCTACATGTGTAGTTGTGATGAATCGTTGCTTCTCCTTGCATAATCCACTTTATCATGGCACTCACTAGATAGAGAACTATATTAGCCTAGCCCCATATCCTTGGTTATCAGGGTACCCCCACCATAAAAGAGATGCAGATTACCCCGTACCCAAGGAGAGGGGTACCCTAAAGCAATGAGAGGTACCCCACCCCCAGGAAAATTATGGTACCAATCTTCGTCACTTTGCATTGCTTTTCTCGCTACAATGATGCATAAGCCTCCCTTAGACACCCGATACTTGGATCCTTTGACACCCTTCGATGATGAGCACAGTTGACCTTGGTCCTTCCATCCTTATGTGTGATGATCTCCACATCGCTTGTAGCACTCCATTTTAAGGAGCCTCTTTGCAATGACCATGACTTCCTTCTAGCACTTTAGAAGAGTTTTCCTGACTATCTTCCTCTACGTAGTAGAGCAGTGATGCCCTAAACCATCATAAATCATTTGACGACTTTCCTCCTTCATGTCTCGTCTACCTACTTTAATCCTTCATGCCACATAACAAAGCTCAGCAAGTTAGTGAGAATATACCATCTAACTTTTGGGTGCTCCAACCCAAAGCCCAGGCAAGAGGGATGTGTAATCCAAGCATTTTGTCAAAGTGTTGTGTAAAGTTTCAAGTCCATAATTTTCTTTGAAACCACATATCCCATTACTTGGCTAAAACCATCATGTTAGACTAAGCATTGCAATAGTTTCGTGCATGCAAGGAGTCCTAGATGAAGGTAGAATGAGGCATACACATAACCTCTCTCTCTAATCCAATTCTTCATATGTTAAGAATTGAATTGAAGGGGGGACTAATGGTGATATACCATCCAATAAGATGGCCATATTCCTATCATCCGTAAAGGCTTGTGGGCCCAAAAGCTAAAGCTGGCACATTAAAGGCCTAATTTAGATGGAAGACCCATCAACAAAATGGAATTATCAAAATACACATTCATAAACACTATATATAGCCTGCCATTCAGAAGGATGTGAACTCATTTTGATTCTCATACTCTCTCTCCAATTATATATATTTTATATATTATGTCCATCAGGCTCTAACTTAGTGTTAGAGGAGCAGAAGTTAGGGCCTCCACATTGAGTTTGACTCACCAATGTTCTTGAATGTTGTGATGTGTGTAGATCAACGTCATGATCCATGGCAGGTGGAAGGAAGTCATCTAGAACTACTTACATACGTGATAGTGGAAGGAAGTCGTTTGAAGCCTGCGTATGCATGTGTCCAGTGGAAATGAGTTATTCGGGCCCACCTGTGCATCATAACGTCAGTTGTTCTACAATCTAGTGAGGGTAGTTGCTTGCCATTGCCCCTACCTGGCACTGCCCCTTGTTTCAAGATGCGACTAATACCATCCCAAACATTTTTGAGTTTACTTTAGTAAACATATGGGAGTCCTAACTCGACTTAGTTAAGAGAATTGTAAGAAATATTTCAAATAGATTTGACGTATCTTTACAACACATAGTAATTCTTGCCCAGCAAGGAAAGAAGGAAAGAGCTCAACAAATGAAAGGAAGGTTTCATTGTTAGATGGATCGTAAGGTCCTCATGTTCATTGCAATCATCTTAAAAGGAAAGAAATTAATTCTTCCACACTCAACGTTAAAAATATTTCATAGTTGTAATAAATGAATAGATACTAGAAATAACCCTTGCAATAGTGCACATGGACCCAAGAAAAAAAACCACACAGGATGCGAGACCTGTACACCGTTGCAAAGGAGAGGGAAGTGTTGGTGTAATGTGTGGGTATCGTCTGGGGGTAAGGGGGAAAACAAGACTTAAAGGGGAAAAGTAGGAATTAAAGTGCAAAAAAAAAATGTGGGTCAAAGTGAGAAAAGACCAATGACAAACTCGTAAATATGAGGAAGAGGGTGGGTTTTTGGGGATGGTGCTCCTTGGGTGCATGAAAGGGAAATGACAAATATGTAAATAGGGGCTATTGAAGGGATTTTTCTTTTGGGGGACATGTAGTTGATGTGGCACTCCTCTCCCTTTCCCACATGGGACAAAGGGTGCAACATGGGTTTATCCTAGTAGGACAAAGTGGTCGATGACCCAAAAACCCCACACATAGGATGCAAGGCCATGCTAAGTGGTAAAGGAGAGAGAAGAGGGGGGGGGTGTGTGTGTGTGTGTGTGTGTGTCGTCCGGAGGTAAAAGGGGAAAAGCAAGGGGTTAAAGTGCAAAAAACATGTGGTGGATAATGTGGCAAACTTATTAATAGGAGGAAGAGGGAGGATTTTATGGGTGTGTTCTTTGGGTTCATTAAAGGGTTAACCCATGTAGTTCACGTGGACCCCAAAAGCCCCACCCACATGGTAAGACCCACGTGAAGTGGCAAGGAAAAGAGAAGAGTGGGTGGGTGAGTGTCGGTCGGTGGTTAAAGGGTGAAAGCAGGGGGTTAAAGTGCAAAAAAACATGGGGGAGAAAGAGGAAAAAGAGCAATGGCAAACATGCAAATAGGGAGAAGAGGGAGGGTTTTTTGTGGGTGTTCTTTGGGCTCATGAAGGGGCAAGGCAGACATGTAAATAATGGGCGTGGTGAAATTTCTTTAGGGACGTGAGGTGGCACCCTCATGTGTGTGGGGGGGGTGGGGGGGTGGGGGGTGATGTGGAACCCATCTCCCTTCGCCACATGGGACAAATTGTACCACATGGGACAAACACTTTGTCCTGGTGGGACAATAGCAATGTTGTAATTTGCATAGTATACGTGATTCCAAGAAAAATCCACAAGCAGGCTGCGGTATCCTCATGCAGCTAAAAATGAGAGAGAATTGTGGATGTGTGGGGGTATCGTTTGGGGGTAAAAGGGAAAAACATGGGTAAATTGAAAATTTTTTTTGGGGAGAATGGAAAATGACCAACGACAAACCCATAAGTATAGACTAGAAATAACATGTGCGTGCACATAATGCATGTGGATCGAAGAAAAGCCCACAGGCAGGATGCGGGACCCTCATGTAGCTGAAAATGAGAAAGAAGTGTGGATGTGTGCATGTGGGTATCGTCTGGGAGGTAAAAGGGGGAAAACAGTGGTTAAAGTGCAAAAAACATGGGGATAAGTGGAAAAGGACCAATGGCATACCCGTAAATAGGGGACGATGGAGGGTTTTTTGAGGGTGCTCCTTGGGTTCATGAAAGGTCAATGACAAACATGTAAATCATGGGCCTGGGGGGAGGGCTTTTTCTTTGGGTATAATGTTACATCGCATGCGGCATTGTGACATTGCCACATGGGACAAACATACCACATGTGACAAAGTTGTGTTTTATAGTATAGATAATTGATTTGAAGAACAATAAGAAAACCTTTGAATATATTGAACATGATCCTCAAGAATTTTGCATTATATAAGAAATAGAGGAGTGGTTTTCAAACATATTCCAAGGATGTTTCTGTAATATATTTGTGTGTACATGGCCCCATTCATTCTTCTTTTCTGCAATGTTCTAGCAGTAGGCAGCTAGTAGCATGTAAAATGTCAAGCAAGACCAGTGATATTTACATGTCTCTTAATGCTAGAAACCATGAAGATTTTACAAGGATATGCTGCGCTCATACAAAAAGATAGTCTCTTAAACTATTGAAGCGATCACGTCCCTCTCTAGTAGCCCATCTCTTTCTTGCTTCCGACAAGAAGAGAAAAGACGACCCACATGCCATTTTCATGGTACTGTTTCACTCTCCAGCCTAGCAGGGCCCGCTCTAAGTATTTTGTATGGTAAATATTAGGTACAATGGTGTATGAGATGCCATTTTATCGAGCGTCATGTTAAATGCAAAGAACAAAGCCTGCACGAAGGACAAAAATCGCTAAGTATTCTATGCACTCAAGCTATTGAAAATTTGATGTATGCAATGTTGTGCATTAGATCAGACTTTGCGTATCCAGTAAGTCTAGTTAGTACCTGTCAAAGTAGTAATGTGCTAGCACACTGGGAAACTGTTAAGCGGATTTTGAAATAGCTTAAAGGTACTATACATTATAAGTTGGTTTATCAAGCAGACTTGCTTGAGGTTCTTGGTTACGTGATGCTAATTTTGGAGGAGATAAAGTGACATGAAGCTCACCTCGGCATATTTGTTCATCTTTGGAAGTACTGTTGTTTCTTAGGATAATAAGAAATATGGATATATATGTAGCAAAATACACACAAGAAGCTGAGTATATAGTCTGTAATATGACCGCTAGTCATACAGTTCGTTTAAGATGATTCCTGGTAGATTTTAATTTGATAGATGGACCAATTGAGCTATACTACGAAAATCAAGCAGTCATCAACTTGATTAATAATGCTGCAAATATTTCAAAAGGAATGCATTTTGAGATACAATGTCATTATATTCATGATATTATGAAAAGGAAGAAGTCAATGTGACTTATATTTCAACCAGTAATATGCTTGTCGATCTATTGGCTAATGGTATTTCAACAGGAACATTCATTAATTTTATTGGTTTCATGTGACTTAGAAACTTTCATGAATAATTAAAAGATCATAACATGGTTAATTGTTGTACTCAGTTTATTAACAATGAATGAAAAATGCATATGTTTCATGAATAGTGGGAATATATAAAGTTATATTTTCAATCACATCTCATCAATAGTGGGGATGTGATCTGAATATAATTGGTCATTTCGGTTAAATATAGGAGATGTAGTGTAGTAGCCTTCTATAGCCCAATTAAACTAAGCATGGCAGGATAATACTTGGCTAGTTAGTTGGAATTCGTGGTTTCAAAATGGCCCGGCCGGCCTGGGCCGGGCCCGGTCGGGTCCATTCAAAACCCAGGCTGGACCGGCCCGGCCCGGCCCAGGCGAGGAGAACCGCCGTCTCGCCCGGTCTGCCAGCCCGGGCCCAGCCGGGCTGGACTGGGCCAGCCCGGATTTTTTAGCACCAGGGGACTTTTTAAAGCCTCGGTGAGACTTCTCTGCCGGCAAAACCCCGGGCCGGCCCTGGCCCCAGGCCCAGGCCCAGGCCGAGTTGACTGGCCTCCGGGCCCGTTGACCGGCCCCGGGACCCGGGCCGGGCCGGCGGGCCGCCGGGCCATTTTGACACCATGAATTGAAATATGATAGTGATTTTCTCAACTAACGTGAGCCAGTGATTTTCTCTCAACTAATATTTTAACTTTGCAGTCTAACTCTCTTTGAACCTTAAGACAGCCATGATACTTTCCAGCACACTCGAACAATCTAAGAGTTTGGTTAAAGGACCGTTGCACACCGACATGAATGTCTTGAAACTTCTTTGCTTTATAAAACCAAAAAATCAAAATAAAAAATAAAAAAAATACCCACATGCATGCCTCTACATGCTCTAAATTCGATGTTGCTCGAGATCCTACCATGGCTTCGAAATTCATCCGTACTTTGTACATAATTATCATTATCCTGTCAGGAAACTTTGTTGTTATATATTACGGTAAATATAGATGTTTTACAAACAGTTGCGCACATTGAAATATTCCTTTTCTGCCCAGCTGTCTCTGTTCTGAACCTTTTTATCTTTTTTTCCCTCACCTTTTTTTCTTATGTTTTATTGTCGGCATAATGCCCAAAAAAAAAAAACCAAGAGTAGATTAATGGGCGGGTTGATACTGAATTGCTTGGCGCGCGATCAGAGTTCGAGTTATTTACAAGTTTGTCATTCAAAATTGCTAACTTGCGAAAATAACTGCGGTTGTGCACGGTGACTAAAAGCCCACAACCGATGTCGATTATGCTCTGCGCGCTCGACCGCTATCACTTACGTGTTATTTTGCTCAGCGTGCATAACCGGTATCAGATCTCATAGCCGGTGAAAGGAAAGTGTGGTAGATCCGGCGTCATCATCTCCACCGCACTCGTCCACCTCCTTCTGCTATGCCTCTGAATCCTCTCCGTTTTGGGTGGCAACCGTCGCCGTCATCGCAGTCTCATCAGCAGCAGCAGCAGAGATATAGAGAGGATGATGACGTCGTTGGAGAAGCTTGTCCTCGATTTGTGCGATCGTGATCTTAGAGAGAATGCCCTTCTTGTTCTCGCAAAGGTCCCTTCTTTTTTCCTTATATCTGAAAAAATGATCGATCCCATGTCAGTGTCCGGCGGTGGACATGTCCGACGATGGTTTAGTGTAAACCCCAAAAGTCATCATCGCCGACGGTAGACATCGATCCGTGTCCCCTTTTACATCATCATCTCCGTCGCCGGCGGTAGTGTAAACCCCAAAAGTCACTCGATCGAATCCCCAGCGATGGTTGCAGACCGCCGACGCCTTCGCCGTCCTCTCCGATCGAATCCGCAGCGGTTGTGCGCGTTGAGAGTAGAGTAGGGTTAAAATTTTGAATGGCAAACTTGAGAATAAGTGGTTGTGCGCGCGAGCAATTCGGTACGTGCGCGAAGCAACTCCCTACATTAACTTGAGATGTGCGACCCACGGAAATGCTAGAAGGCTGTTGTTGGTAAGATACCATGAAAGATTTTCAATACAAATAGAGTATCCAGTGGTAGAACGAGTCAATACATTTTTTTTTGGGAGGACAATAGACATAGTACATATAGAGTATATAATAGTAACAATAATATCATATAAAAGTATATATACATGGCCACAATCATTCTTCTTTGATGCTACTTGATAGCAGTAGGCAGGTAGATAGTGGCCTGTAAGATGCCAAGCAAGGCCAGCGATATCCACACGTCTCTCTATGCTAGAAACCATGGAGATTTTACAAAGATATGCGGCGCCCGTACAATGAGGTTGTCGTTTAACGATGGCCCACATGCCATCTACATGCGCACATTAATTTTTGCGGGAACTATATCTTGCGCTCATACATTAAGTACGTCGGTGTGTGATACCATTTCTTCAACTATCATGTTAAAGGTTGTGAAGATAGTTAGGAATTTGCTACCTTGATGTATAAGTTTATGGAGATAGTTGTGTGATTTTGAGACTGGGAATTTTATTGGATTTTCTTGGTTTTTATTGCATTTTTGGTGAAATTGGTGTGTCCGTCAAAAGATGGAGACAAAGTGTGGTTCAAAATCTACCATAGAGGTGCAGTGTAGATGTGATTGAGCTGACTAAGCTTCCGGAGTGTTCAGTCCTTAAAGATTCTGATTAAGCTTGTCTGGCTTCTTATCATTTAAACACTCTCTTTACTATTATAACTTTCTCACTTTCTTTTACATTAAATTGGAATGTCGGCAACAAACATAAAAATTTTCAATTGGACAATTTTTCGTGAAAAAGCCAAGAATTATAAATAATTTCAAAAATCGATCATTTCTAACCCCTACCACTATGCAGACATAGGTCTATCTAGCAGTTGGTCGGGGTTGGCAACACCGGCCAATTCCATTTTAAAGGGCATCAATCAGCAGCCCGCTTCTTCTACTATCTTAACTTACTGAACCTCATCCTCTTCTTTCTCAGAAACCCATAGCCCCGGTCCCTTTTCAACCCTCCAAAACATCTTCAATCACATTCCTATCAAAAATCAGAGGATCCGACATGTCACTCGTCGGAGAAGCCACTCGGCAACTGTATCCGGCTTGATTTTGATCATTTTTCATCATTGTAAAATTTTTCCAGCACTCTCTTTAAGGCATTATTATGAGATGTAGGTAATAACTTTTATATTAATGTGTTTCATGAAATATATCTATGAAATTGTGTACAAGTTAAAAAATATACTTGGAATTTTCAATAAAGGTGATGTAAACTATAAATATTATTAGTGCACAATTATGATGTTGTCTGTACGGGTTTATAATAATGACAAATGATGTGATTTTTATCAATTTTTTTTGATGGAAATGTATTGATTGGTGATAATAATGAAACGAAATATGTGGAGGGAGCATTAATCCAATTATGGTTCGGAGACCGTCAACGTATACCAAACTAGTAGATCGGATATACAAGTTCACAAAAATCAGTCGACATAAGTATTCTTTGAAACTGATGTATAACTAGCCGGTAACGAAGCACATGACAATTGTTGTGATTATCTCCAATGTTGGTGATCTGGAAATACTCTTTAACTTAAAGGAATTTCAAAGGTCATTTGAAATATTTATAAAAAGGATACAATAATCAATAACCAAGTGCATGTTTGAAGCACGTGGGACATTCAAGCTAAGAGGCAATCATCACTTAGTGTTTATTGTTCTTTAATTTTCAATATCAAAAAGCTAAACCATATCCAACCAATTATTAATGATTCTGAAACATGTGATCCTTATATGTAGCTAGAATCAATGTCGTACTTGTAACATGAATCAGGCTTTTAGAGTCTTACAACAATGATGGCTCATTACAAAAATTGTAGCAAAACATGTACCATATATGAGATATATATGGCTGATCACAATGAGTTATGTAACGGCATGTTTCTATACATATGTATTTCGTACGTATTTCTATTTTTGTCTTATGATTTTCCATACCTCATACTATATTTTAATGACAAATTTTAATTAGCTATATTTATATAAACCAATAAATTATATGATTGCATATATAATTGTTTTTTTGAATTCAAATTCAAATTCCTTTTCATATAAATATAGGCATCTGTTACCCTATTTTAATGGCAATAAATCCCTACAATTATCATTGCAATTACACTCTTGTTCTTTCCTTTTTCTCTAACATTAAACCCTTCTATTTTTACAATAATCCCCTTCGGCTCTTCCACCTGCGCCCTCGCCACTTGCAACCGCCGACTGCAAGCCCCGACCATGTCGTTCGTCGTTCGCCGCTCGCCGCTTGCAGCATCACACCATCGCGTGCTCCTCCACACACCACCGCGTGCTGCTCCCCACCCCGCCGCCTCCTCCTCCCCGCGGGCTGCCACCCTCCTCCGCTTGCTCTCCGCCATGCAGCCGACTGGACCGCCGTGTAGCGTCTTCGCTCGTCGTCGTCTTCACCTACAAATCACGTGAGAGGAAACACCACTAAACACGTTAGTTATTATGAGCAGTATATAGTATTAGAATATTATTTTTTTATAATATTAGTTTTTATAATGTTAGTTGGTATATAATGTTAGTTTTATAATAACAATAAGTTAGTTTATAATAATATTAGTTTTTGTAATGTTAGTTCTTATGATATTAGTTAGTATAAGTTTTAAGTTATATATATATATATACTAGTCATAACCCGTGCCCGCGGGCACGGTTCAATTAAGATTTTCCCCCGCAAAATCTTTGTTCCCCAAACAGTTATTTCCACGGTCAAAATTACGTGGAACAACAAATTTGCGTAAAAATATTTAAGGACATGGACGCATTCGGCATGAAACAACAAATTCGGCACAGAACAACAAATTAGTGTGAAAACATTTAGCGGGCGCCTTCGGCGCGAAACAACAAATTAGTTTAAAAATCGGCGCGGGCGCCTTCAATTAAGATTTTCACCCGCAAAATCTTTGTTCCCCAAAAAATTATTTCGACGGTCAAAATTGCGCGGAACAACAAATTTGCGTAAAAATATTTAGCGACATAGACGCATTCGGCATGAAACAACAAATTCGGTGCGGAACAACAAATTAGTGTAAAAACATTTAGCAGGCGCCATAGTTCAAGAAATTGAAGTTTCCCATATCTAGTACCCAACACTCACATTCATATCAAATAAAACTTCAACGCAAACATAACCATAGTTCAAGCGTCTTAGAGGCCGCACCAAGCTACGACTACCAGAACCTCCAATTTGGAAAAGGTTTAAACAACATCTAAAAATAGAAAAAGATGTTAAAGAAAGAAATCAAGGTAATATCACAAAATAAAGGACTGTTCATCCAAGACAATCATATCATTGAGACTAACAAAATTCTACAAAAGTACACCTATCATAGAAGCCTCCAATCTCAGCCTAACGGCCAAACTTTACTTAGAGTCTGTTGGAACTTATATTGATGCCACATAGGTCATTTTTTGAATGGTACATATAACATAGCAAACTATAAAGGGGCTAACTAAAATCACCTTTAAATAAGAAGTTCCAGCATATGTCTAAAGAACATAATAATATAGCACACAACATAGATCACTGATCATCCATAGCAAACTTTACCAAGCCCTAATCAAACACTTTCAAACGACCGAGACCAGAGAACCATCAAATACCAACCAAAAATAAGCACAATGACAGACAATATGGCAGCCAGGCCTGCCCAAACACGGTAACCAATTGTAACCTATAGATAGTTTGCAATGTGGCAACCACCAATGCGATTTTGGGCAAATTTGACTTATAAAAAACAAAATAAATTAAAAAATTTAAATTTCCAAAACAATTAGTGCAAAGACCATATCAGAGTTCATCACTCGCAGTCTTATTGTTGATAACTACAAAATACTCAAGAATCATTCGCATAACAAAATGCTTATTTTATATGGATAAGCATCCCAATGTGGATTTTAGTAAGGTTTCCAGTTTTCATCCTCAACGACCATCCTTCATTGCTTCTTCTTCATTGGCGGCATCATGCAGCTGAAGATGGGTTCTTTAGAGTCGTATGCATGTTTGGGAAGAAGGGTCAGTTGAAAGATTGGAACGTGATGGAAAAGTTCATGTCTTTCTTTGATATGAGCTTGTTAGCAAAAAAAAATAAAGTCCTTTTCCCCCTTTTGGTATTGAATCTGGTTTGTAAGTATCTGGATTTGATCAATGAATCAACCTAAACAGGATTACAAACTGGTTTGATCCTAGAATGGTTTGAGCCTGGATGCCTGTAATGGAAGAAAAGTTATGATTGCTTGCTTTCTCCATTAAGAGAGGATAAAAGAACAAACAAAAGTACGAATAAGAAAATGAAAGATCAAATTCCTTAAATAAGAAAAGCATAATATAACAAAATGCTTACCAGGCAATAGAATAAGCCATACACACGTCCAACCTCATGAAGAAAATCCAGTATTTACTCTATAGCTTTTCCAAAACCCAGCTCATGGATCATATTTACATTAAAAATAGATCACAAAAACAACATAAAAATGAACTCATAGAAAGCTCAACAAACATGGATGAGGATGCACCCTACATGATATAAAGCATGCATTTGTGCCATTTATGAAGATGTTACAATGCAAATTCTTGTTACAATGCAAAAAGAGAGAGAAAAGAAACCATGCAAAAAGATGCTCACATAATTCATATACATTTCACAATGCCATATACCAAAAATGTCACAATGTCATATACCAAAAATGTCACAATGTCACAATTTCATACACAATGTCACAATTTCAAAAAATTGCTAGCTTCATTCACCTACAGCATCATTCTCAAAAAATTGCTAGCTTCATTCTCAAAAAATACACCTTCTCAGTCTCAGTTCAAAAATACACTGTATCTAGACCCTTTTGTTCAAAAATACGCAGTCTCAGTTCAAAATTGGCATGTGTAGCTTCCATGTTACACAGAAATTTCCCACCATGGTTGTCCAGCATCCAGGTTGCAGCATGCATGTTACCCCTTTAGTGATACCTGAGTATCTGAATCAAAAAAATCTGTTACAATATGCAATGGCAAGTATCTGAATCAAAAAAAATTATATAAGCGTTGAAATGGCAAGTATGCAGTGAATATATGCAATGGATCTAGCATGTTACACCTACGGCATCCATGGATGAAATATAATTTCCAAGTTCCTCAAGAAAGGTTTGAGCAACAGACATTCACATTCACATTCAGACATGCTCAAGTGACATGCATATTTGGCATCCAGGTTCAGACAAATTCAACATGCATATTTGACAGGCATATTTGGCTTCCAGGTTACAGTTTGACATCTCGTTTTAACTATAAATAAAAAACCAGGAAGTAAAAAATTTCCATTTGCCAAATAGTCTCAGTTCACGTGAAGTATTTGAACTTCATTTGTTTTTAACACTTTGGATGGAAATAAATGTCTGGCTGAAAATGCAGTAGTTGATCAACTACCTATGTAGGAAAATGTAGTTCCAGCATGAAACTTGTGATTTTAAGGAGATTACATAATTAGCAAATACATAGAAACAAACCATGTTATCAATTCAAAATGTTAGATTGCTCACATGCAACATCGGTCCAGAAGCAGATGCTTTCAGTGGGAGAGAAATAGTGGAGGGGTTAGGAATCTCAACATACTCTGAGAAATTGATTGTACCCTCCCCAATTGGTTGCAGGTTCCAGGTTGCTCAAACAGAGTGTCCAACTTCCAGATTACTTTCATCATGTGACAAAAATTTAAAAAAATTCAGCATGCTGGAGTGACATGCATATTTTGCTTTAGTTTTGCATGTGGAATAAGAGGTATGCACAACAGATTAAGCTAGCATATGACAGAATTGCTTATTTTTGACATTTATTGCTTTATAATGGACAAATGTGATCCACAGAGCTCTTCTCATACCAAGAAGGCAAACACACCATCTTAAGAAATCAAATTAAATGAATACATCCTATTATAAGTTATAACCAGTTCAACAGAATCTGCACATGCTTTATTTACTACATTAGCCCAAACCAACTCAAGCCAATCCATCTCCAGTGAATTTTTCTAAGCAATTAATCCTGGTCCAATTTGGACATACCATAAATACTCTATTTAGCTGGATGCTACCAGACCAGAAATACTGTTTATTTAGTTCTCTCATCACAGCCCGATGTTGTCCCAAATGAAATGCAAGTACGAATAAAAGGAAGAAACAGAAAAAGAACATTCATGTAGAGAGGATACATTTGCATATATTGTTTTAGGTTAGAAAATTTGAACCATTTATGCTTCCAACTGTCTCATCTAAAATCTACAAATTTTCGGGTTTATATTTTAACAGACAACAATTTTTAAAAGGAATAAAAAATGAAATTTTCATAAGGCTCTGTCTCAGGGAAGAGTCCAACTCCATTGCCTACGACTTTGCATTTTTAGACACATATCAGACATGCTACTCAGTCATTTCTTAAACATGGATTGCAAATTATTACAATAACATGTTATCATACAATTATGGATACCAACAATTACATGCAGTCGTTCAATCAAATTGCTTCATTTAATCTTCAATATTTAAGAAGGCTTCATTTAATCTTCAAATTGCTTCATTTAATCTTCAACATGGATACCAACATGAATACCAACAGTTATTTGCTGATACAAACAATTATTCACAATGAAGCAATACATCTACACGGCAATACTGCTTGGGTTCCGCAATACTGCTGGATATATTTGATTGAAATTGTGGATATGGCCATGACAATATTAACAGCAATACATCTACACGGCAAAAAAACATGGATACAGGCTTGCAATATTGCCAAATCAGGATTTTTCAAATCAGGATTTAAAAATGTATTGCCAAATCAGCAATACATCAAAAAATTTCAAATTGACAGGATTTAAAAACCAATTGCTATGCTTATTATTAAAATTGACAGGATTTTTCAAATCAATTTTTTCTATTCCTATGCTTATTATTAAAATTGCTTCCATTCAAATCAGGATCAAATTAACAGGATTTAAAAACAATGAGTTACCTGACAGGAAAATTAAAAGCAAATCAGGATGCAAATGTGAATTACATGTGAGGAAAACCAAAATCATATCAGGATGCAAATATGAATGCTAGGAGAACAATTTAAAAAGTTAATAAAGCTCAAGTTCAGGATGCTCTTTATTTTGGACATTATGTACTTAATAAAGCTCAAGTTGATGGCAACTTCCACTTTAGATTTCTTGTTCATTTGGCACTTAAGAATGATCTGACTTGGTTGCCAAGAAAGCTTCAATTGCTGAGTTCTTCTCTTGGTTGTCTCTGAACTGGACCCTCCTTCCATGACCTGAAAACAGTTTAGAATAACTGTGTTGGTTGGTCTAATGAAATACTTAACATTAATGTTATCCTTAAATATAAGATGTCTTCTATTTCTATACTAACATTTTCAATCAAATCTATTTCTTTGATTACCTAAAACCAATGATTGAATACTCACTGAAGTTCAGTACGCAGTAGAGAACATAACGAACAACAATATAGACACACAGCAAGCAAGGACACACGAGACTTGGTATCGCAGTTCGGTGCGCACACCTACATCTGCGGGGCCACGCCCAGAAAAATAGAATACTTCACTATAAAGATCAGAGAATACAAACTCTAAAATTCACGCTTCTATAAGGAAGAACACACTCATCCTTAAAACAAACCGTGAGGGGTGATCGCAATCAACCCCGTGAAGTATTCTTGGCAAGCTCCCCTTGCCTGCAAGCTCCCCTTGCACCACCGACAAGATCAACTCCCTTGATCCCAAAAACGTGATAGCCGGCCTCCCTCCCGGAGTGTATCAACGAGGACTTCTTTCGCCAAAGTCCTTGTCCTAGCCGCCAATGCCCTTAAGCCCTTAAAGCAGCAACGCAATCAATCACCGTTCAAGCAGCGCTAGATCAATCAATCTAGAAGCAACTCAATAACAGCAATAACTGCAACTCCCATAGATGGAACGAGATCCCTAAATCTCCGCAGGAGATCGTTGCCAGAATCTCGCCATCGAAGATATCTTCAACTAATTCTTCACGATCGGAACTGAACGATATTCTCAGCCAATCAAATCTTCAGCAGATATTAACCGGCATAAATACCTGAACAAATATAAACGGCGACTTAAGATCACGTGCACCTCAGGCTTCGATCTACAGCAGTCGCACATAGGCACAGCATGTTGAATACGGGGGTTCAACAATCTGTCCAACAAAACGTCCAACAAGCTCAGCTGAGACTTGTCTCCTCTTCAGATAATAAGGTTCTGTCACAACAAACCGTTCAACAAGATGTCTAACATCCTCAGATACTTTGTCCAAACACTTCAAGGAGTACATAGAGAGAGACGATTATCGGAGTGCCACAAATGACAAGCAAAGCATAAACTAGCAGTAGAGACAAAACCTAACAATCTCCCCTTTTGTCATTTAGTGGCACAATACAGTATGATATTCAATAACATACCAGACAAGAAGAAGAACTGAGGTACTCCCAAGAAGAAGAACTGAGGTACTCCCCATCACCATAAGAACCACAAAACAAGAAAACTGCCTACTATCTTTGGAGAACATACTGAATACCTCCACACACAACCATCTGGCATCAACTACACAAAAGAAACTAGTTATCATACCTTTATCTCCCCTTTTGAGCCACTAGAAACAAAAGACTCATCTGGGGAACACCAGTCAGAGATCGGCAGAGGAGCCACGCTTTAGAGCAGACAGCTTATCTTGTAACAGCAGCCTGTGACGATCCAAAAGAGCCCGCTGGCTATCAAGAACAAAAATCTGATCATTGACATTTTGAAGGGCACATTCCAGGAACTCAATGTCCACTACACTCGAACGAGAGGAGCTAGCAGACTGAGAATCATGAGGCAAAGAGGACTGGGTTCCAGCATTACTAGACAGAGGAGGTGAAGACAGACCACCATGCAAAGAGGGCAACACCTCAGAGATATTATTGAATTTACCAGCCACAGACTTTGCTGTATACGAGACACTGTCACAGGTAGAGGGAAGATCCGAAGGAGACAAGGGCACCTTTTGAGCCAAAAGCATCATGGATATGAGAGCTCCATGAGGTAAAGAGGTCCCGGAGGATGATAATTCAGCAAAAGATAAGATAGAATCGAAAATGATTCTTCCTAAATTGAAAACCTGAGACGTGCCAGCAGAAAAAAATAGTTTGCACATGTCCTTAGTGACTACTGAAACATTTGAGGTAGGGAGCCAGTTTCGAGTAGCAACTCTGAATAGAATAAAATACTTTGCAGTAAGTGCAGACGAGGGAAACACAGATGACTTAGTAGGCCAGCGTGACAACTTTCCAACAGTCACGACCTCAATCAGTCTGTCAAAGCTCACTCCAGCGGAGTCACCAAACGCTGGAACAGATTGGGAACATTTCCATTCTAATAATTTGTTCAGAGATGCAGGAGAGAATGAGACAATCTTTCCTCGGACATAATTTCTGAAACTCCACCGAGAGGATCCATCACTTGCAGATTTGGAGAGATTACAGTAAAATTCTTACACCAAAATAGGATAATAGACGCTGAAGCATGTGGCAGCATGGACAAGACCAAGATCCTTCAGAATAGATCCCAACTGAGTCTTGTCAAAAGATGACAGATTTCGGACTTTCTCTGATATAAGAGATCTCTCGGAGTAGGCTGGCCATCTGTTCTTACGGGTTTTGTCAAAGAAAGTTTTGCTCAGGGCATCTGAAGATGTAAACGAGGGAGGTCGACAAGGAGCAGAAGCTGAAAGTTTAGGCCGCTTGGAAGGAGAAGACTCAGCACTCCTGGAAGGTGGAGGAACAGGACGCTTCTTGGACACAGATCTACTCTTGCGCATAAAGGAGGACAGGGGAGGATCATTTTCTTCAGGTAACTCACATGTTGTAGGAATTGTTGTAACATTTTGTACAACAAAATCTTCATCAGCTTCCTCCACACGGGGAATAGCATCAATATTCGACCCTGCGATGTCACCATCAGCATCTGTAGAACCTTGAGTCATATCACAACGATCAGCAGAACCAATCTCAGTCTCAACAACAACAGCATCATCATCTTGACCAACTTGCACAACCTCAGTCTCTGGCAGAACAGAGGGAAGATCCACATCTTGGCCATCCAGAGGTTCTCCTGTGATGTCTAGATTCATAGAACCAGGTATCGACCCCACAGCATCTTTGAGAAACTGCCTATTTTCTAAACCAACACCAGCAGGATCCACATCTACACCTGACACAATTTGGCCCACACAAGAGGACTCTTCGAGGCATGCTCCTTGATCACTGACATCTTTCTTGGATTCTCTTTCAGTCTCAGGCACTTGCTGAGAGAAATCAGAAGATACAGACTGAACTCCTTCCTTTGAACCACAATCATTGTCATTAGCCACATTTTGTGTATTCTCATCCTCACACATAGGAGACAGAGGGACAGGGGTCTCTTCCTGAGATGGAATAGGAGGCACAGTATCAGCATCAACAACTACTTCCATTTCAACATCCTTGTTCATCTTTTCATCACTTTGCTCAAAAGAATTCTCAGAGAACAAATTTGCCGTGGAATCTTCAACAGTGTCCCTTGACTTAGGCATTTCAGCAAACACTGAAGGTTCCTCAGAATCTGAAATTTCCACAATTTCAATTTCAGAGATTTTCACATAGGACTTGGGATTCCAAGTTCGAATCACAATCTTCCTATCTCGAGGCACTTCAACGCTCATAACTTTCCCTTTAATCTTCTTGTGCATGAGATTTTTGAAATGAATGTGAGATACATCCAAAGACGAAAGGTCTAATCTCTTACCAGTTCTCCGCAAATACCAAAACCAGTCTTGAATTGTAACAGGTTCAGGGAATTCTTCATCATCAGACACTTCATCATCAGACGGGTTTTGACAAAGGGGAATTTCGAGAATTGGGGAAAACTTGACTAGCTCCAAATTTGAAGTTCCATGAGAGTGCATGCTAGAGAAAATGCTAGAGGATTGAGGAAATAAGGTAGTACCCATGGGAGACCCGTGCCTGGTGCGAGAAGACCCCCTTTTCCGTTTGATAGGAGAGGAAGAAGATGGTGGAGCATTTTTTCTTGCGGAGGCAACCCGACGAGAAGACCGGCGAGGAGGCTGCGAGGGCGATTTCGAATGATCTCTCTCCATAATCGAACAAAGAAAAGAACCGGTCTCACCGGCACAAAGATCAGATCAAGAACCCTAGAAGACCAGACAGGAGAATCTTGAAGATATTTGATTTTTAAGAGAGTAGAGAATTGCGCCTTGGGAACGGGATATGAAAATAAGGAATTAAATACCGGGTAACAAAATTGAAAGGATAACCCAAACCCGATAGCCCAAGACGGCACAATTCTCTTGTTGTTGCAACCCAATGTTGCAACAATGTTCACAACAAAGTGAACAACATCAGATACGACACAGCCCTAAGGCTTGTCGCAATTCCACAAATCTGGTGGTGTCTAGAGGCTTTGTAAATATGTCTGCTAGTTGATTACCTGTAGCTACATACTCCATGACTAGGGACTTCTTCTCAACCAGCTCTCAAATAAAGTGATGTCGGATGTCGATGTGTTTTGTTCTGGAATGCTGGACAGGGTTCTTGGAGATATTTATAGCACTCTGGTTGTCACATAAAATAGTCATAAATCCTTGTTCCAGTCCATAGTCTATCAACATTTGCTTCAACCATAGCAATTGTGTACAACAACTTCCCGCTGCAATATACTCAGCCTCTGCTGTAGATAACGATATGGAGTTCTGTTTTTTACTATACCATGACACCAGATTGTTCCCCACATAAAAACATCCTCCGGTGGAGCTTTTTCGATCATTTGTATTTCCTGCCCAGTCAGCATCACTATATCCTGAGATAAGAGTATTCGTATCCTTTGTATACCATATACCATAGTCTGTTGTTCCGCTGATATACCTGATAATCCTCTTTACGGCAATAATATGAGATTCCTTAGGGCTTGCTTGATAACGAGCACAGACTCCAACACTGAAACTGATATCCGATCGGCTAGCTGTTAAATATAACAGACTACCTATCATGCTTCTGTAAAGAGTAACTTCAACATCTCTTCCTCCTTCATCCTTAGAGAGTTTTTCAGATGTACTCATGGGAGTCCGAACATGTCTAGCACTTTCTAAACCGAATCTCTTGACAAGATTCCTTGCATACATGCTCTGCGAGATGAACAGACCATCTGGACACTGTTTAACTTGGAGGCCAAGAAATACATTCAACTCACCTACCATGCTCATTTCAAACTCCCTTTGCATGAGATTAATAAAATCATGCACTAGCTGTTGCGATGTTGAACCGAAGACTATGTCATCAACATAGATCTGGGCAATCAGCACACTTGATCTTGTCCTTTGAACAAATAAGGTCTTATCAGCTCCTCCTCTTTCGTATCCCTTCTTGAGAAGATATGTGGTCAATCTTTCATACCAGGCCCTTGGAGCTTGTTTCAGACCATACAGTGCCTTCTTCAGCTTATAAACATGATTTGGAAGAAATGGATCAGCAAAGCCTTTGGGTTGTTCAACATACACTTCTTCATTCAACAGCCCGTTCAGAAAAGCACTTTTCACGTCCATTTGGTGCAGTTTGAAATTTAAACTACAGGCAACCGCTAGCAATAGTCTAATAGATTCCAACCGAGCTACTGGAGCGAATGTCTCATCGAAGTCAATGCCTTCCACTTGGGTATACCCTTGAGCAACAAGCCGGGCTTTATTGCGAGTAACATTTCCCTTCTCATCTGTCTTATTTTTGAATATCCATTTTGTCCCGATGACATTTGTTCCTTTTGGTCTCTCCACAAGACTCCAGACGTCATTTCGTTGGAATTGGTTTAGTTCCTCTTGCATAGCCGAGACCCAGAAATCATCACCAATTGCTTCCTTCACATTTTTGGGTTCGATAGTAGAAAGAAAGCAAGCATACCCAGCCAGATCTCTGTAATTAACACGACTAGTACCTCTGGTGCGACGACTGTCGTGAATGTCACCAATGATTAGCTCCGGTGGATGGTCTCGTATAATCTTTGTAACTCCCTCAGCATCTTGAGCATTTTCAGCTTCTACTTGAATCGACTCCATTTTGGCAGTATCCTTTGTTGCAACAATTTGTTCAACATTGTTCTGTTTGGTCTTGTTTGTTGCAACATCACTTTCAACACGAACATCATCCTCATTTCTGTCTTCTTGAACTCCTTTTTCACCAGTTATAATAGATTCTCCCTGATCAAAATCATCAACCACAACGTTAATGGATTCTATCATGACATCTGTTCGTTCATTCAGCACACGGAAAGCACGACTCCTTGTAGAATACCCCAAGAAAATTCCTTTGTCACTCTTGGTGTTGAACTTCCGTCTTGGTGTCCGATCTTGCAGGATGTAGCACTTGATTCCAAAGATATGAAAGTAGGAGACATCAGGCTTTCGTCCTTTCCAAATTTCATATGGAGTTTTCTCAGTCCGTGGACGAAGGTAAACTCTGTTGATGGTGTAGCATGCAGTGTTGATCGCTTCAGCCCACCACTTAACACTCACTTTTCGGGCATTCAGCATAACTCGAGCCATTTCCTGAAGTGTTCGATTCTTCCTTTCAACAACTCCGTTTTGCTGAGGAGTCTTAGGAGCCGAGAACTCATGTCCTATACCTTGTGCCTCACAGAATTCAGAGAATGAGTGATTCTCAAACTCTTTTCCATGATCACTTCGGATCCGAATGACTTTCCCATGTTGTCTCCTCTTTCAACTTGAAGACGAGTACACAATTTTTTGAAAGCATCGAAAGTATCTGATTTCTCCTGCAGAAAATCCACCCAGGTGAAACATGAAAAATCATCAACATATACAAAGATGTACTTCTTACCTCCGACGCTTGTTTCTGAAGTGGGTCCAATCAGATCCATATGTAGCAGCTCCAGAGTTTTTGAAGTTGTGATATTCTGAATTTGTTTGTGACTAACTTTCTTCTGCTTTCCCAGTTGGCAGGCTTCGTACACTCCTTCTTTCTTCTTGATTAAAGTAGGCATTCCACAGACAGCTCTTGCTTTGGAGATTTTCATTAGGATCTTGAAATTTACATGTCCTAGCTTCTGATGCCACTGTTCAGAATCATCCGTGGTGATACTCAGACATCTGTCAGGTTCTTGCAACAGGTAGCAGTTGTCACTAGATCTTTTTCCAGAAAGAATGCACACTTCATCACCATTAAATACAAGGAATTCATTTTTGTTGAATCGAACCAGCAGACCTTGATCGCACAACTGACTGATACTAATGAGATTAGCCTTTAAATTTTCAACATGCATCACATCTTTCAATTTCAGAGTTTCTGTCATATTCAGATTTCCTTTTCCAATAACTCTGCTTCTCTGTCCATCCCCAAAAGTGACATGGCCTTTATTCCCAGCAGTGTACTCAGATAGAAGACCCTTGTTCCCTGTCATGTGCCGAGAGCAACCGCTGTCAAAATACCACTGATTTTCTGCAAAGGTAGCCAACGATGTGTAAGCAACCATACTGATCAGCTCTGACTTCTTAATCCATTTCATGCTTGTTCGCTGTTGCGGATGAATAATATTTCTTCCTTCACTCACATGCTTCATGCGCCTGAAACAGCTCCAATCATTATGTCCTATTAGTTTGCAGTAATTGCATATAGGCTGCCTAAAAGTAGTACCTTTTCTGTTCTTTCCTCTTGACTTGGCCTCATCATGTGAACTCCTTTTAACATGTTCCTTAGCATTGAGACTACTCTTGGTCTTGAGTGTGTGTAGATGACTTCCTCTGTGGTAACCAACTCCTGTTCGATCTCCAGCCACCTTTCCCATGTTGAGGATGTCATCAAGTTTGGTTTTTCCTGAGTTCCACCTGTTAACAGTGCTTTCTGCCTTCTCAGCTCTTAGTAAAGCTCTCTTCATATTTCTCTCACAGTTTCGGAGGCTTGTTTCAGCCTTCAGAAGTTTGGCTTGAGTTGCATTCTTCTCACTTCTCAACTTAGAGCATTCATCTTTCAGTTTCTTGTTGATTTCACAGATTTCCATCCATTTGTAGAACATAGTTTGATAGGCTGTGCGGATTTCCTCATCATCAATATCTTCTTCACTTCCACCTTCTGACTCAACTTCACTGTCAGAACTAGCATCATTTGTTACAACACTTCGTACAACATTTTCTCCCTTGTGCTTGGATGTTGCAGCACATGTTGCAACATTATGTTCAACATGACTGAAGGACTTGCCTTCAGATTTGTCATTCAGAATAGCTGTGAAAGCAACATAATTACTAGTTATGTCTTCATCTTCCACACTACCTCCAGAGTCTTCATCGCTCCAGGTGCTGGCGAGGGATTTCCCTTTTTGCTTCTTAAGGGTGTTTGCACATTCTTCCTGTATATGTTCGAACCCTTCACATTCTCTACATTGTATTCCCTTTCCTTTGTTTTTAGACTCATACCTTTGTATAGGGCGACCAGCACTCTTTTCACCAGCAGGAGGTCCTGACCGCACCTTTTTATTAGTGGCTTTGAAATTCTGACCTCTGTTGCTAATCTTTCTCATCATCTTACTAAAGTTTTTGGTGAGAAGAGCGATATCATCTTCGAGTTCTGACTCATTATCAGATTTTGACAGTTCACTGGCTTCAGTCTTCAAGGCAACACCCTTCTCCTTTTTGTTTTGTTTGAGATTCATCTCATAGGTCTGTAGGGAGCCCATGAGTTCGTCCAATCTCATGGTCGATGTGTTCCTTACTTCCTCTATTGCTGCAATCTTTGCTGAAAATTTATCTGGCAAGGACCTCAGGGTCTTTTCAACAAGTTTCTTTTGTGAATACTTCTTACCCAGTTGGAATGCCTGATTTGCAATATCTCTCAATCTTCCATTGAATTCAGCAACCGTCTCGTTTTCATTCATCCTCAGATTTTCAAACTGACTGGCGAGCATTTGCAATTTTGAGGCCTTAACAGTGCCGGTTCCTTCATGCACGTTTTGAAGAATGTCCCAAGCTTCTTTAGCATGCTCACAAGTTGATATAAGCTTGAACTGCTCTTCATCAACATCAGTAAAGATGGCGTTAACCACCTTTGAGTTTCCTAAGGCAGCACGTTCCTCATCAGAATTCAAGTCTCTCACAGGTTTGAAGCATTCCTTGCCTTCTTTGTTGACTTCAACCGGAGGGTTCCATCCTTCAACTGTAGCAACCCAAGCCTTTTCATCCAAAGATTTGATAAAAGCTCGCATACGAGACTTCCAATAAGTGTAGTTCGATCCAGTGAGCAAAGGGTGACGAGTAACCGAAGCACCTTCTTTTGTATTCATGATCAGCGTACTGACACACAGGATCACACCCACTTTGAAAGAAAGTCAAAGTATTGTGGATGACCTGCTCTGATACCAATTGAAGTTCAGTACGCAGTAGAGAACATAACGAACAACAATATAGACACACATCAAGCAAGGACACACGAGACTTGGTATCGCAGTTCGGTGCACACACCTACATCTGCTGGGCCACGCCCAGAAAAATAGAATACTTCACTATAAAGATCAGAGAATACAAACTCTAAAATTCACGCTTCTATAAGGAAGAACACTGACGTGCGTTTGTATTTCATATTTTTGCGCATGTTTTCTCCCGTGTTTTTCCGTTATTTACCGTCGTCTTTTATTCATTTTCTCGTGTTTTCTTGTTTTCTTTCACTTTTCCTTGTTTTTGTATATTTGCAGGAATTTATAGCATTTGGGACATAAAACGACGATATCATGAGTCCCCGGAGCAACGGGAGGAGTCACGCGTGATCCAGGGGGTCAAACGACCAAGATTGCCACTTTTCAGCCCCCACCCGATCGGTTGGACACAGCCAACCGATCGGGTGATGCACGCATGCACGACCCAGATTGAAGTTGGAGCGAAGTGAAAAGTCAACC
Source organism: Scilla litardierei (assembly GCA_030789695.1). NCBI lineage: Eukaryota > Viridiplantae > Streptophyta > Magnoliopsida > Asparagales > Asparagaceae > Scilla > Scilla litardierei. The sequence goes on along the minus strand of CM061140.1, from coordinate 49,883,994 downwards.
GACCGGTTCGCCGACCGGTTCATCCCAACAGAGTTCTCGGGAATTTGAAGCTTAATCCCAACCGATCGGGTGACCTTCACCCGATCGGTTCATCTGTAGCCGATTCCTCCGAACGACAACCCGGTCACGCCACCCGCTCTCCTTTGCGCCCGGTTGAAGCTCCCGAAGGCGACGGCCGAAGCAACAAGCTGCTCACCCGATCGGTTGACATTTCAACCGATCGGGTGGCCTTTTCGTCCCCTTTTGCGCACCGCAGCTCATTCATTGAAGATCTGCTAACATTCCAGAAATAATTTGGGTGATCTCTTATTTTTCTAGCGTCGGCATCGTCGTTAGCTTTCCAACGATAGGTCACATGCCCAAATCCGATTTTTCTAGATTTTTCTGGAATTTTCTGAGCGCAGCTGTGTGCTGAAATTGGCAGCAGTCTGAATTTTCATTTCACCCGATCGGTTGACTTGTCAACCGACCGGGCGAGATCTCTTTCTGCGAATTTGAGCTCTCTGTTTAGTCCACCCGATCGGGTGAGTTTTCACCCGATCGGGTGGGCCTGTTTCGACAGTTTTGGACCCGAACCGGTTGGGTTTTGAGGGGGCTTATAAAAGGGAAGTTGGAGCACGACTTTGAGGGGATCTCCTGGAGTTTTTAGGGCTTTTTCCCCCCCTTCTCTTGTGAGTTCTAGGTCAGTTTAGACTAGGTATTTTGTTCAATAAGTCTTGTATTGGATTGACGATTCACTCAAGATAAGTATTTTCCTCTCTTTTTCTCCATTGTTTGTATTGTGTTTATTTTGCTTGATGGTGAAAGTTTATATGTCTTTTGTGTTGTTTGTTTTTATGTTATTCACCATTGAGTAGTTTTGATGAAACCTAATACGGGTTAGGGTATGATTTTTGCTTGGAAATTTACATTAGACTCGGTTGCATGGCACGTGTTCGATGAAATGTTTCAATGGGGATTTCTAGCGATCTGGGTCCAATTCGTACGACAACACACTAGATGTGTTGGGGGTTGGGGTCCGGTGCTTGTCCAGTCAAGATCCGCTTCGATGTATCGCTAGAAATCACATTTGACCTATTTGGCCATTAGGGTTACGCGGGGGTGTTTCATTGTCATTGGCGGGAGAAAGACCGCCTCTGACCGTCGGGCAAAGGGGGAATAAACTTGGCGGTTGACCCCCAAGCCACAGCTCACGCCCCTAGTGTTGACATCGAGTCCTCGTGCGTGGGAACGGCTTGGACGAAGTGTTGGGAGTTATCATTGTGGCCTTAATGCTCCCGGTTGCGGAAGGTGTTAATGGACATGGGAATGCCCACCGTCCGGAACCGGGTAGGCCTAGCGTACTTGGCACCGACCGGAATATCGGGCCATGGACGCTAGGTACCACCTTTTGGGGCAATGTCTCACCCTGGATCAAGTCAAATGCCAAGTGTCATGAGTGCTCTAGCCCGTGTTAGCGGGGATTCACGTCGTGTCTTTTTATTTATTTCTTTTATTTCTACACTTCCACCCACATCATCTGCGTAGCTAGCAAACGACCTAGGCGAGGCTAGTAGCCACTCAAGCCATCCACCTCCCTGTGTTCGATAAACCCGCACCCTACACTAACCGTGCACTTGCGGTAAAACGACACCGCGCCCAAACCGTAAACGGGGCGCCGGTCAAGTTTTTGGCGCCGTTGCCGGGGAGGCGTTCGGTTTGATATTAGCTTAGCTTGGGTTCGTTAGACTACGCATAAAAACACAAAAAAAATTTCTTTTTCTCTTTTTTTTAAAAAAAAATATTCAATAACCAAGAAATTTTTCCCCCACCATTATATTATCTTTTTGTTATTCTCTTGTACTATTGACGCTCATCTCTAGTTTTCTTATTTTTGTTGTCCAGGTATCTTTGATATTACCATGTGGAGATCAAATTTCGATGCTCAGATGGGAGGATACGATCCTTATCCAGTTGTGGTTTGTGAGACTTGTGGGATGGCGGGGCACGTGTATTATGATTGCCCATTTACGCTTGAGAGCCTCCCCCCACTCCAAGGCCAAACATTTTCCCACAACCTTAGCCCAAACACCTCCCATCCATTTCCTCAACCTTATACCCCTCCACAAACACAAGAAGAATCAAGCCTCGTGTCTCTCCTTGAAAGTGCCATGTTTAACCAAGGCCAAATATTACAAAACTTAATGGTACCAATCACCGAGCCGACATCGAGGAGAGGGGATGAAGGAGAGGATATACCCACTTTCATGGTTGAGACCACCATGCCATCGGCCACCATAGACACATCTCAAGCCGATACCCCATTTTTCCATCACTACCACTTGGATGACGAAGGATTTTTTGATGATGATAGTGAGGATGGGGTGATTTCTATAGGATCCGTGGGAGAGACTTCTTGTCTTGATTTGGATACCCCATATGAGTCCTATGAGAGCACTGAGGAGTTTACAGAGATCATTCATACCGGCGAGGAGGATGTGCATGAGGACGAGGACACCACGACCACATACGATTGGTCCGCTCCACATCCACCTCCACTGTCATCTCTGTTGCTGCTTCCTCCTTGGTCGGTGGTCAACCATGAGGATGTCATTCAGGACATCGGGCAGATGGTGGAGCATGAGCATATCGTCAAGGAGGATGTGCATGAGGGCTTGGATACGATGGTCCACTCCATGGAGCCCGAGCCACATCTACCTCTACCGTCACGCTCCACTTCTTCTGCGGCTGAGCATCTACTTGAGCATATTGCCCCTATTCAGGGAGATTTTCATACTCACTCTCACTCCACATTTGAGTCTCGCTTTTCACGTCCTATTTCTTTAGACTCATATATTTTTGACACACCATATCTCTCGCAGGACACAGTATCGACTTCCCTTGAGGTATGCTGCGGTGTGTCACCACCTGGAGAGCAACTTCACATGGAGAGCAGAGATTTGATCTTCGCTAGCACAGAGGATATCATACCATTTTCAGGGAGTGTTCGCCACATTTCATATATTTTACCATCATTTGTCGGCGACTATCTCTGGGATACATTTATTTTGGGAAATAATTTCTTGCCATGGACTAATGCACCTCGTCCTTTGCAGGTCACAGGTGGACACCTACGAGGGATGCTTGGAGGTGCATTGCTTGGGTCCATTGGCACACGTGGCACAGCGCTTCTAGCGGAGCCACAGAAGGAGCAGTTAGAGCAGCTACCTACCCCACTCCAGATCTTGGATCCGCCTATGCTCAGGTGTATCCTAATCCAGTAGTGTAAAATTTTACCGCTTACTAGTTTAGATTTGAATAATCTCGTCTCCTCTCATTAGCGAGGGGAGCGTATCTAGGATTTGCTTTTGCATCTTAATAACCCTTCATGTCGTGCCCTTCTATCATTTCACCCCACATCCTCTTCCGAGGAGAACGAGCACTGTCTCTCCTGCATTCTGATTTCTTTCTTTTCCGATTTTCCCCTAGCATATCTCTACATCCCCATTGGTCATATCATTTTGCTAGCATTGTCATGTTCAGCTTGGGGGAAATCGACTTTTGTGTGCATGTTTTCGTGTGTCGTTGTCGTGTGTTTGTGTTTTTGAGTCCTTCGTTGCGTTTTATATCTTTTATTTTGTATGTTTCTTTCTCTTTATTTTCCAGTTTCGTTCGTGTGTTTTTCGTGTTTTTCATTTTTTGTGTCGGTGCGTAACTCCCCCCCCATTTTCATTGCCCTCTCATATTCACTACTATTGCATTGAGGACAATGCAAGTTTCAGCTTGGGGGAGTCGCACTTCGTGCGTCATTTGTCTCTTTTTCTTCGTTATTTGAGTCGTTTTTCTCCGTGTTTTTCTTTTTCTTTTCTTCTTTTTATCACGAAAATCACACGCGCACCTTGCACAGCTTCGATAATCACATTCACTAACCCTAGGATATCGAGTCCTCTTGCATTTCATGCATCGCGGGTCCACTTAGCTTTTTGTGAGTCTTGCGTCGTGCCTAGCTGTTTGGTGTGCTTCTACCTTGTGATTATGTTTTATATACCTATCCTTGGTTGACCCCTAGATTATCATGCTTCGATTTGAATATGCGGTATTTGCTTCTACTATCTGCTTCTATATGCATGCTATATTTATATCGTATATTTCAATTCGCATGTGTCGGGATTCCACAAACAAGGACTAGGATAACACATTTAGCCTATGCTTAGCGAGAAATATCTCCTTTGTCCAAGTGTTTAGAATCCGATTTCATTTTTATTTTACTTGGTGCAAATCCCCTCGTCGTGTACTGTTCTCCCACTTGGGAGAGTACACATGTAAATATCCCAATTCCCAAAAATCCAAAAAAAGGAGAAAAGAAAAACCCAAAAAGATGAGAAATGAAAAGAAAAGAAAAAAAATACAAATACCCAAAACCCAAAAAAAATTCCAGTGTGAATATTTTCCTACTTGCCGTGAATAAGGGGAAGGCGAGAATTTGCACCGAGTGTTCTACTCCACATCTTCTCAACCTCCATCGTTTTTGAAAACACTTGGCATAGGGACCTTCTAGCGATTACCTAGGCTATAGTGTGGTGATTTCCTAGTCCCTAGCTGTGGAGTCCCTGATGCATGATACGCTTCTATTCTTATACTCTTCTCATGCATGCTTGAGCTAATATTCACCGCAATTTCAAATTGAATCGATATTTGGGTCTTTCTTTGGGTATGTGTATAAGGAGCTTTATTGCACAATGTAGATAGTGACACCGTCTGCTAGCACACAACCACACTCACTCGCGCTTCACCGTGTGGGCCCACGGCACTTGTCTGGACTCGTATTCCTTGGTTTAGTGATGTGATTTGGCGTTTGCTTGCTTGGTGTGTCGTTTTTGATTTTGTTGGCCCTAACGGGTGATCTAGGATATAGAGTTTTCTTTTTCTCTCTTTCTCTCTATTTTCTCTCTCCGAGCTCCTACTCTCACTCGTCTTCCTCGAGGACGAGGAAGAGTTCAGCTTGGGGGATTTTGACGTGCGTTTGTATTTCATATATTTGCGCATGTTTTCTCCCGCGTTTTTCCATTATTTACCGTCGTCTTTTATTCGTTTTCTCGTGTTTTCTTGTTTTCTTTCACTTTTCCTTGTTTTTGTATATTTGCAAGAATTTATAGCATTTGGGACATAAAACGACGATATCATGAGTCCCCGGAGCAACGGGAGGAGTCACGCGTGATCCAGGGGGTCAAACGACCAAGATTGCCACTTTTCAGCCCCCACCCGATCGGTTGGACACAGCCAACCGATCGGGTGATGCACGCGTGCACGACCTGGACTGAAGTTGGAGCGAAGTGAAAAGTCAGCCGACCGGTTCGCCGACCGGTTCATCCCAACAGAGTTCTCGGGAATTTGAAGCTTAATCCCAACCGATCGGGTGACCTTCACCCGATCGGTTCATCTGTAGCCGATTCCTCCGAACGACAACCTGGTCATGCCACCCGCTCTCCTTTGCGCCCGGTTGAAGCTCCCGAAGGCGACGGCCGAAGCAACAAGCTGCTCACCCGATCGGTTGATATTTCAACCGATCGGGTGGCCTTTTCGTCCCCTTTCGCACCGCTGCTCATTCATTGAAGATATGCTATCATTCCAGAAGGATTTTGGGTGATCTCTTATTTTTCTAGCGTCGGCATCGTCGTTAGCTTTCCAACGATAGGTCACATGCCCAAATCCGATTTTTCTAGATTTTTCTGGAGTTTTCTGAGCGCAGCTGTGTGCTGAAATTGGCAGCAGTCTGAATTTTCATTTCACCAGATCGGTTGACTTGTCAACTGACCGGGCGAGATATCTTTCTGCGAATTTGAGCTCTCTGTTTAGTCCACCCGATCGGGTGAGTTTTCACCCGATCGGGTGGGCCTGTTTCGACAGTTTTGGACGCGAACCGGTTGGGTTTTGAGGGGGCTTATAAAAGGGAAGTTGGAGCACGACTTTGAGGGGATCTCCTGGAGTTTTTAGGGCTTTTTGCCCCCCTTCTCTTGTGAGTTCTAGGTCAGTTTGACAAGGTATTTTGTTCAATAAGTCTTGTATTGGATTGACGATTCACTCAAGATAAGTATTTTCCTCTCTTTTTCTCCATTGTTTGTATTGTGTTTACTTTGCTTGATGGTGAAAGTTTATATGTCTTTTGTGTTGTTTGTTTTTATGTTATTCACCATTGAGTAGTTCTGATGAACCCTAATACGGGTTAGGGTAGGATTGTTGCTTGGAAATTTACATTAGACTTGGTTGCATGGCACGTGTTCGATGAAATGTGTCAATGGGGATTTCTAGAGATCTGGGTCCAATTCGTACGACAACACACTAGATGTGTTGGGGGTTGGGGGTCCGGTGCTTGTCCAGTCAAGATCCGCTTCGATGTATCGCTAGAAATCACATTTGACCTATTTGGCCATTAGGGTTACGCGGGGGTGTTTCATTATCATTGGCGGGAGAAAGACCGCCTCTGACCGTCGGGCCAAGGGGGAATAAACTTGGCGGTTGACCCCCTAGCCACAGCTCATGCCCCTAGTGTTGACATCGAGTCCTCGCACGTGCGAACGGCTTGGACGAAGTGTTGGGAGTTATCATTGTGGCCTTAATGCTCCCGGTTGCGGAAGGTGTTAATGGACATGGGAATGCCCACCGTCCGGAACCGGGTAGGCCTAGCGTACTTGGCACCGATCGGAATATCGGGCCATGGACGCTAGGTACCACCTTTTTGGGCAATGTCTCACCCTGGATCAAGTCAAATGCCAAGTGTCATGAGTGCTCTAGCCCGTGTTAGCGGGGATTCACGTCGTGTCTTTTTATTTATTTCTTTTATTTCTACACTTCCACCCACATCATCCGCGTAGCTAGCAAACGACCTAGGCGAGGCTAGTAGCCACTCAAGCCATCCACCTCCCTGTGTTTGATAAACCCGCACCCTACACTAACCGTGCACTTGCGGTAAAACGACACCGCGCCCAAACCGTAAACGGGGCGCCGGTCAAACACACTCATCCTTAAAACAAACCGTGAGGGGTGATCGCAATCAACCCCGTGAAGTATTCTTGGCAAGCTCCCCTTGCCTGCAAGCTCCCCTTGCACCACCGACAAGATCAACTCCCTTGATCCCAAAAACGTGATAGCCGGCCTCCCTCCCGGAGTGTATCAACGAGGACTTCTTTCGCCAAAGTCCTTGTCCTAGCCGCCAATGCCCTTAAGCCTTTAAAGCAGCAACGCAATCAATCACCGTTCAAGCAGCGCTAGATCAATCAATCTAGAAGCAACTCAATTATAGCAATAACTGCAACTCCCATAGATGGAACGAGATCCCTAAATCTCCGCAGGAGATCGTTGCCAGAATCTCGCCATCGAAGATATCTTCAACTAATTCTTCACGATCGGAACTGAACGATATTCTCAGCCAATCAAATCTTCAGCAGATATTAACCGGCATAAATACCTGAACAAATATAAACGGCGACTTAAGATCACGTGCACCTCAGGCTTCGATCTACAGCAGTCACACATAGGCACAGCATGTTGAATACGGGGGTTCAACAATCTGTCCAACAAAACGTCCAACAAGCTCAGCTGAGACTTGTCTCCTCTTCAGATAATAAGGTTCTGTCGCAACAAACCGTTCAACAAGATGTCTAACATCCTCAGATACTTTGTCCAAACACTTCAAGGAGTACATAGAGAGAGACGATTATCGGAGTGCCACAAATGACAAGCAAAGCATAAACTAGCAGTAGAGACAAAACCTAACACTCACACCAGGTAGAATCCATTTGAAGTCCAAGTTTAGAAACTTCCTCATGCTATCTAGTTGCAGGCTAACTTTCAGTCCAAACAAAGTTTGCTAATTCGAAATAGAAAAAAGTTCAAACAAAGTCCAAACAAAGTTTCTAGTCCAAGTTTCTGTGACAGAGTCCAAAAAAGCAACAAAATCAACTAATTAAAAAGATGCGACAGTTACAACCAAAAAATACAAAAGTAACACCAAAATCAAACCTTACTTTTGCCGTTAAATGGTGGAAATTGATGGTTGAAATGAAACCTGAAAAGGCCACAACATTTAAACCCAAATAAGATACTGAAGAACCATAGAGGTGTGAAGTTGCTGGGAAGAAGAGGATTTGGGGTATTTTTCTTGGTGTAACAACTCAAGAGTCCTCGTATTCTTCTTCATTTTACCTTAGCACAAATTATAGCATGGCTCCCATTTGAAGCGAACCCACCAATTTTTTGCCCCTTTTGAGCATATGAAAAAGACCCTTCATAAAAAATAACTTAGAAGCAGAAGTCCTGGACTCATCAGCCTGAACACCATCAAAGAACATATTTTTATGAAAAATCAAAGGATTTGATGGATTTTTTTTGAGGTACCTTGGTCTTCAAATAAAGGGAAGAGGCTTGTAATGAAACAAAGAGGGGAAAAAAATAGAATGCAGAATTAATATGCAAACCGAGCACTTGCCATCTCAAAGTTTCCTTCCATTCCACTTTGCATGCAGGACATAACTGCAATCCCCCCTGATCATATGAAGTTTGGATGGTGTGTATAATATCTCCATTACCTCCGTATGATATGGCGATGTGCTTCACTCGACCTGCAGCGCCATCGTCCCAGTAAAACTGTAAAACTGGAGCACATGCCTGTAAAACTGTGTAGTGTAATGCGACACCAATCCACATACAGAACTGAGTTAAATATTTCAGATGCCTTGTGTACAAAAAAAGAAGAGTACACAAATAAGCCAATCAAACAATTAAGAGAGAGTCAGGAGCATGGGAAATGCAAAAAATATATGGATCGCTTGCCAACAGGCAACACCCAGTTATTACTGTAGTTTCGCATGCAAGAAATTATCTAAAATGTAGAAAAGGTAATATAATAACAATACATGGAGCACTTGCCATTGTAGTTTGGCCCCAACTGTAGAAAAGATAATATTATAACATTTATTACACTACCAAAATCATGCAGTAGATGATTAAATTTAGAGGTCTAAGCCATCATCTAGATAAATCAAGAAACACATCATTTTTTTGGGGGGGAATCCAAGTTCACTACATAGTACCACATGTTCAACACTTCTTGGAAAAATTAATTCGACATTTGGATTCAAGGAAGGAGATGAATACATTGCTCATCATCTGAAGTAAATGAGATGGGTGATGAATAATATACATGTTATGCCTCTACAACACACTCTAGAGTACTGTAGTCTTTAACATGTGTATCCTGAAATTTTATAGGGTAGATTCTGAGTCAACAATTATGAATGACTAAGTTTATCAGAGTCAATATGTCATCTCCCACATGAGACCTCTCCTAGTCATAAGCAGTTCCATGTTTATAAAAACCAATGCCCATATTTCTTAAAATATGCCAATAAAACAATCTGTGCATTTCAACAGAATGTAAAATTTGCCGCCTTCAAGTTAATTTATAAACATAAGAAACTGTCAAATAAGAAGAGAAGGTTTATATGCACTCTTTAATACAAATGTTGTAGCCACTAAAAGAATGTAATTTTCTTATTGGACACATAGTATACTTGCATTTGCTGTGTTGTGTATCACCTATAGCTTAACAGAAAAAAGTTCAAACTCCAACGTTTTATATGGATGAGTTGCTTTTGATACAATAGGAATTGGCAATTAAAGAACCAAGAAAAGAAATTGTCCCCTATATCATATATGTCAAAAGCATTGGTCCATTTTACAAATCAAAATCTATACATAGCATGCAAGTAAAGACTAAAGATTAAATAATATCAAAAAGTAACATCAAATTTCTACTCCCCAAAGCACCGTAGAGATCATAATTTTAACGTGTATACATAGTTCTCCATTCATTCAAAGGTGGGTAGTTAGTTACTTCCAGTTGAACTTTCATATCCAGAAAAAAAAAATTACCCAATTTCTCCTGTCAGCATTATAAATGTTACATAACTTAGTCCAGGCAATCCGATTTACCCACCATAATTTTTTAAAAGAAAATGCATCTGTAAACCCCGGGGTACTGTTATCTCTTGTCAGAAGGATAAAAAAGTCATGTGCAATACATGTAGATTAGCTGTAAACAGTATTTTTTCTTTGAATTCAGTTGTAGTCCAAAAAATTGTCCACTCAGTCAATCATTTCTGATGATTCCCAGAATACATGCTAAGAGAATCAAGAGCATTAACCACTCAATGAAGCCTGCTGCAATAGCTGCCACAACAAAATGCAAGTTCATCGGAAAAAAGACACTTCATGTAATTAGTAATCAATCATAATTCATATTCCTTGTAATCATATGCAAAGACGTGCAAAAGCAAAAAAAAATGGCAAATATGCAATCAATTTCCAACAAAACTATCAGTATCCGAAAGATATAAACATTTCTATAAGCGACGAATCTAGTTAAGTAACTCACCACTTACATACTCTCTAGTCATTATATAAAGGCTGGACTTCAAATTTCCAGATACATGATTAGTGGAGAGCTGGCAATAGTCAAACTTAATTTACGTTCGAGCAATCCAGATAGCAAAGATTAAAATGCATCAGGCCTGAAAAGCAAGACTCAAAAAACCATAAATTAAAACAAAAAATTAAAAAAAAAACGACCAAAGATCACAGATCGAAAAGATCAAACCTTCACAGTAATGTCAAAGCTAATAACACTAAGCCAATCCAATATCTTAAACCTTCACAGTAATGTACACTAACCTGTTATTGGATAGCAATCTCCATAGCCCTAACTTGGCATAAGCATGAGCTTGATCCTGTATGTCAGATATGTGCCGGTCAATGGATAATATTAATTTATTCAAATTGTTTAAGTCAAAACTTACAGATCTTGAAGGTTAATTTTTTAAACCTAAAAGTAATATTTATGTTGAAGAGTGTGCGCATATGCATGCATTATGGTGCATGTGTAATTGGGGTTGGGGATTAAGGTGGGTCAGGGTTGGGTTGGGCATTGGGTCATAATTAGCTGAAGGTCACCTCTAGCTTGATTGAGCTAATTCATGTTACCGATTTTTAAGCAGGACTAAGCCCCAACCAGCCCAATACAGTAAGCCCCTCTCCCAAAAAAACAAAAAAAGCTTGTGCAGTTATCTGCTTACATATATATTAAAGAGTTATAAATTTTTATATTTTAAGTGTCATATGCTTTTAAAAACCACTGAATTTCTCCTGATACCTTCCTAAACTATCTCAGCCAAGTAGCTAAATCATGCATGCTTTCCTTTTTTCCTTCACTTATCATAAGCTTCTTTGGTAATGATGTAATAATGACAGTTACATCAGATTTGTTCGTGTGCAAAGTTACAATATAAAAAATCATAAATTTAGGTGTGCAGGATTGAGGGAAGTAACAAAATCTCGAAGATTCATTAACTTGCGCATAGAAAAATTCATTTCCTGGATATTGTGGGTCAAATGAATGTGAATTTTTGAGAATATGGCATTATGATTCAATCTGTAGATACATGTCTACTTCTCCTAGGGCTGTGAAATATGTAGTTTTCAATAAGAGAAAGAATAGTATTCATACACTGAAGTTATCCATTTGGGCTTTTCTTATCTGCATGGTACAAAAGATGCTTCCATAATGCAGTGTTCAATGGACATCAACATGATTGCTGTATGCAGGCAAAGAACCACATGTTCAATGGGAAAATGGAACAGTTTAAAAATATTACTATTGCATTGATTAAATAAAATGAGAAAGAAAGTCCATCTTCCCATGAATTTGTACTCCAGCTTCACATGTATTATTTGAATTTCATTACTGTATTTTCATATAAATTATTACAAATTTAATTTTAAAAATTTAAAATATGATTCTAACAAAATCCCAGTTAAGCAATTCTTAATTAAAATTGAGGTCCCTAAATGAGTAACAAAATGGAATCCAAGACATCAAGAAATTAAAAAAGCTCAGTTCATTTAAGTTACATTGAGACACATTATAAAAGAGAACATGTTTCAAGTAACAGAGTGGAGAGATGTAATGTTTAAAAAAAGCTACAGAAATGGAAAACATTGATCAGAATCAATAAAACTATCAAGAACCCATTTCAATAAATGTACAAAAACACTAAAAAATTATTATTAAATCAAAAAAATTAGAAATTACCAAGTGTTGAGAAGAGGTTCATCCAAGCTTGAGAACATTCACTACATTGGTCTAACCTGCACAAAAAGAGACAGAGCAATCAAGAACATAACAATAAAAAAAAAGAAAAAAAATTATTGGTAAAGAGTATTTCTATAAGGTGGAAGCTCATTGACATGCTCCAGAACAGAGAAACACATCAACCCTTCATGTGTATTGATCGCCTTTTGAGCTCTGCTCTTTGCGAGTCTATATTTCTGTGAGGTGGAAAGTACCTCCAGACCGATCACCCACTTTGAAATTAAAAGTATGATCATAAGTTAAACTTAAACGAAAGGATAGAAATATATTCATACCTGCAAATGGCTCTTCAGATGGTAAAGAGTTTTCCATGGAATACCCCATTAAGTGCATCACAGATTTTGGAGTTGATTCTATAATTCAGATAAAGAAGATGAAATACCAGGAAAAAGAGGTGCAATAGGTGATAACTTGTGTTTTAGCGATATTCTTCTATTAGTTGCATGTTGCTCCATATACCTAAAAATGTGAAAATTTTTGTCAATATTCATATACAACCAGTTTAGCTGTTATATAACTAAAAATGTGAAAAAAATGAAGAAAAACAAAAAATGACCCAAAAACATATATAACCAGTTTAGCTGTTATAATTCCATAACCACAAACTAATACATCATATTTATATGACATTCACACGGATTATGCGCTTATCTTTCAAGCTCAATTCAATATAATTCTAGTTGGGATAAAGTTATTCTGACCATTTAGAATTATTTAAAGGCAGAAAAACATAGATAAATGTTTTTAAGTCTATTGTATCATTTTGTTTTTGAGAGAAGACAAATTTATTGAATTACAAATGCAGAAGTTTAATATATCAGTCATCATATATATGTGTGGGTATGCACGCATTCAATTCTGAATTTTCTTTCAAGCCTTACATACAACATAATAGCAAATTATTGGAGTATCTGAACATTTTTAAAATTGATATTCAATGTTTTCCATTTACAGGAGCCCAAGATTAACACTTATGTTAGCTTCAAGGATGATGTGCTCCCTCGAATTAAAAGACATGGATGCAACGATGTTCAGAAAATGGCTATTCAAGAGCATTCATATTATGCAAGTTGTGTATTCCATCTAACCCAATTATCGTTTGTTTGGGTTTATGCAAACTGAGTATCCATTGTTTGGCTATTCATGAGCAGTCATATTCCTGTTAGGGCCTGTTCTTTTGGCCGAATGAAGCGAGATTCCTCCAAAAAAAACCACTATTCCCCGTCCCATCTCTTCTCTCTCCTCTACTTTTCTTCTTCCTGTTCTTTTGCACTACAAATCCGAATGAAGAAAATGGCTGACGTGGCCAATCCAAACGGGTTGCGAGAAATCTCCGTAAAATGAGGAGAATACGCAGGATTCCAGCTGTGTGGGCCCCTGTTCTCTCTCTCAGCCAATCACAGAATTTGTTTTTTTTAATTCATAAATAAACACCCGGTTTAATAATAATTAATTAATTATTTTAACAAAAGTGGACCCCATATCTCACTTTCTATCTAAACTTTCAAACCCAAAAAGAACACACATACATAAGAAAGTTGATGCGGGTCCGACAACCAACTTTCAAACCCAAATTTCTCTCTCATCAGATTCCACACTTCTCAACTTTCCCAGTTTATACTTTCCTACAAAAGAACATGCCCTTAATGTTAATGTAGAAAACCTTTTAATATGTTGAAAACTTGTTAATGTTAATGTTAATGTAAATAAAACCAAAAAATTAACACATTACATCCAACCTGATAACAGTTCAATCCAATGGTAAATTAATCAGTTAATCTGAATTAACAAAAGGATAATCCTGTTAATGTTAAACACATTAACAATTTAACTTGATAACAGTTCCATCCAATGCTAAACAAAATTAACTAATATCATGTTGAAACTTAACAATTCCATATATTAATAATCATGTCATTCGCAACTCATAAGAAATAAATAAATTATTTAACTTTGCATCCAAGTTTAGTTAAGCATGTCATCGCCCCAAAAATGGTTTCCTTTTGTTTACGTCCATTGTTTGGTTTCAAATAACTACCATGAATTTTCAGGTTAAAATAACTAATATGAACTTTATTTTTACGATTAACCTAGTGGGTAGTAGTATGATCCTTCATATTATGGAACCGGGGGATTGCAAGCATGCATATGAATATGAATAAGATAAAATGAATATACTATATGCATATGAATTGCAAGCATGCATATGAATCAGATATATGGATATGAATCAGATAAAATGAATTGCAAGCATGTCTAACAATACTATATGCATATGAATCAGATAAAATGAATTTGAATCAGATATATGCATGTCAGATATATGAATCAGATATATGCATGTCAGACATATGAATCAGATATGCATGTCTAACAATACGCTATGCATATGAATCAGATAAAATGAATTTCAAGCATGCATGCATGCGCGCGAATGAATATACCAACCGCAAGTATAAATCTTTCAGGTAGACAACTAAGAATGAAGAAAACAATACTATATGCATATGAATCAGGAAACTACAAACATATTCAAGTAGATGTGCAAACAGGAAAGAAAGAGAGGAGTTTTTTTTGCTTTGGAGGAAAGGCTCATGGCGGCCGTACATCTGGATAGATGAGTCAATGTGACAGGATCCTCATGAAAACTGACCATTCCATCTTTCTGATTTATTGTGGCAAAAATTTCCACATCTTGAATCTGGTAATTGAAAATGATCACAAATTACCAAACCAGCAGTGTAAATTAAATCAATGATGGAAAAGTACTTCAAAATAATTACCATCCGAAATTATTGTCCTACAATCCAAAATTGCGCTTGTAGAGTGATGACAAAACTTGTTTCACCAATCCAAAATTGTTGTCTTGCAATAATAAAGCAAAGCCAGTGTTATAGAAGCAAATTAAATCTGTCGTTAAAACAAAAGAATAAAGCAAAGAACAGTAACACAAAACTTTTTTTCAGTTAGTCTCTGAATATGGTGCTTGAAAAGGGATGACAGAATTTATTTCAACAATCCAAAATTGTTTTCCTGCAATAATAAAGCAAATTTCAATTGATCGTCAAATTCGAAGTTTGAGATGGCATCGATTTCCCCTTCGAATTTGAGGGGGCTGGAAAGCTTCGATTTCACGCGTCAATGGCGGAGGAAAAAGGATGGAAAGCTTCAAACTTGACGATTTCACGCGTCAATGTTCAACTTTCATACGATATCAAACAATGTTGAACACCTGCAAGCAAATATCAGACAATGTTGAATACATGCAAGCAAATAGAAAATATCTGTTTACAAAAGTAGATATGCAATATCAAACATTGTATCCAGTATTAGAAAAATACTATTGAAAATGTTGTTGAAAGCAAACCTTTGCCAGTTTGATCAAATGGTCAGGACATCCCTATTCAGGATAATGATTTGGGGTATGGCTCTCATTTCCTATTTATTTGGGGTATGACAACATTACTAAAAAAATTATTAACAAAAATAACAACAGACACAACATGACAACAAATTATTAACAAACACAACATGATTAAAAAAATTAAATTGTGGGGGGGGGGTGTGTGTGATCACCTATTTTACACACTGCAGATTATTACCATGACCTGCAAATTATTACCACAACATGAGTAACAAAGTATTAACAACCAAACACCATGTAAAACACTGTTTTTTGAGAGTGAATGATGGGGATGTTGAGAGTAATGAAAAGGAATATTTAAAAAGCAGAAACAACAAACACCATGCACCCATGTACTCAAAATTAACTTAAACAAAATTAGATGTGCTCAACATTAACATATACTGTTATCAAAATTAGATGATGTTACTAAAAATTAATGAATACCAGTAACCAGAAAGAGCACACCTGGAAGATAGCAAAATATCACCCACCAAAGATCAGAGCTTACCCATCAAATATTAGAACTTTACAAAAGATCAGATCTTACCCATCCAAGGAACGATATAGAGGGAGCTGACAATGAACACTGGAGGGATCCATGAGCTCCATCGTCAAAAATTTCCATGAGATCTTATCCTCGAGAGATCTTACCAAGAGATCCATGAGATCCAGCATCATAAAAATTATTGACAGCAGCAAAAGTCTATGAGATCCATGAGATCCAGCACCAAGAGATCCATGATTCAGTTGCCACAGCAGAATAGAGGAGAGAGAGAGAGAGAGAGAGAGGGAGGAGACAGCGGGGCGGTGAGGCGGTGGGGCGGCAAGGCGACGGGGCCGATCTTATCCTCGAGAGATCTTACCAAGAGATACATGAGATCTAGCATCAACAAAATTATTGACAGCATCAAAAATCTATGAGATCCATGAGATCCAGCACCAAGAGATCCATGATTCAGTGACACAGTAGAATAGAGGAGAGAGAGAGAGAGAGGGAGGAGACGGCGGGGCGGTGGGGCGGTAGGGCGGCAAGGCGACGGGGCAACCGGGCGGCGGCTTCTGCTAGAGATGTGGTTTTAGATGCGGCGGCAGGGTTTTTTGCTTTACGTGAGTCATGGGGGGAGTTGGGTTTTAGATGCGGCTGAGGTTTTCCCCCCAATAAATTTTGTTCCCCCAAGAAAACTTAAAATAGTTTCCCCCCAAAATTAAAAAGCTCTCCCCCCAAAACTTTCAAAATTAAAAAAACTGATTTGATTTGATTTGATTTGATTTGATTTGATTTCTTATATCCAATATCTCATAACTCAATTTCTCGTACCCTATATACAATCTATATAAACATCACACCCAATTACACATAACCAAAACCAAATTCTCTTATCCATTATCTCTTATCCATTATCTCTTAACCAAAATCTCTTATACAACAATACACATATCTACATACAACAATACACATAACCAATATCTCTTATCCAAAAACTCTTATCCAAAAACCCATGATAACATCCCTGTTTTATAATATAGATATAGCGATCTTCCGTTGCGAAAAAACCCATGAGAAAGCCGTGCGAAACATTTTTTTTATTTTTTTTGAAATTTTTTTTTCAAAAATTCTTTTTTTGATGTTTAATCCATACAAATATATACCCCATGGTAAATAATGGGTGAACCCGTTGGGCATTAGAGCACCCATCCACCCGTTTCAAATTTAACGGTCTCAAAACGTGCGAATTTGATGAAATGCCTTGATCGAAGGCCAAATGACATTATTTCTCAACGATTATTTTTTGAGGCAGGTATAACAACATATAATGAGGGTGAAAAAAAGATTTTTTGAAAAAAATTTCAAAAAAAAGATAAAACCATTTTCGCACGGTGCGAAATGTTCTCATTTGAAAATTTTCCTATATATATATATCTATATTATAAAACATGGATGTTATCATGGGTTATTGGATAAGAGTTTTTGGATAAGAGATTTTGGATAAGTGATAAGAGAATTTGGGTATTGTGTAATAGATTTTGTTGGATAAGGGATAAGGGATAAGAGAATTTGAATATGAGAAATTGGGAGATGAGAATTTGGTTTTTGAATTTTGTATAAGGGTTGGTTGGGATTTAATCTTGATGATAAATGAATGGTTGAGATGAGAAAACTTGAAATTTGAGGGGGGAAATGTGTTTAGAGGGGGGAAAACCAAAAATTTGAAAAAAGCTCAGCCTTATCTCTCCCAAAACAAACCCAGCCTATGACTTTTCATCTCCCCTCACCCCAGCGCTCCCCTCACCTCCACCCACCCCCCGTTAAAAAAACATCACAACCTGGGATGCGATTTGGGCATGTGACTCGGACTCTGCAGAGAGGAGGGAGAGAGACCGATGGCTGGATCTCATGGAATATCTTCTCCATCGATCACTTTCCATTCTCTCAACCACACTTCCCCGTGGATTCTAGGGTTTCTTGCTCTGCGCGTCTCTATGCGCCCACGGATCCACCGGCATCCGCCCGATCTCTGACGCTCACCGCTCTGCTGCTCTCGAGCTCTTTGCTCCCGTAGATGGATCGTATGCAAGGTTCATTTTTTTTCACTTTTACCCTTCATATGCATTCTCAAAGCTTCTGATCGTTCTTGATCTGGTTCAATCTGATCGTTCTGATCATTCTGGATGTTTGCATTTTGATCATTGCATTTTGATAATGACCCGTCCAAATTTTAAAATTTTGAAATTTCATGAAGGATCTGTTAACGGCATGAATTTACGATATGATATGGCTTTGTTTCGTATTTTTTGCGTTGGTTAATATTCTTTATCTATAGTAGTTTGGTTTGAGCTTGAAGTTATTCGATTGGAGGAATTTGTGTAGGTAAGTAATAGCAATTGTATAATTTTATTTATTTATTGTGTGTTTCAGTTTAGAGGAAACGTTCGAGGCACTAAGAACAGTTGAGATACTTGGTCTGGAAAATGTTGCAGATGTTATTCATGTAACTTGCCCATTGGTTGTGGAGAAACTTGGATCATCGTCTTCTACAATGAAGGATTTGTTTCATGCATTGCAAGTGAATATGACAGATAGGTAATCTATTTGTTCTTTCTGTTTGTTGTTTATGGTTTTGATTTCATAATTTCATTTTGATTTTGACTTTGCCTCAATCTTTTGTTGTTGTACGGGACATGCAGAGAATGAATTGTGCAGAGGGTGCTCATAGGTAATGCCTTTGCCTCAATCTTAGTTTTTAGAATATTTTTCTGTAATTTTTTTTCCTCAAGTTCATTTTTCTGTAAGTTTTTCTATAATATTTCCTAATTTTATCATTTTCCTGTAAGTTCATTTATACCCTCTACATATTTGATGAATTACATATGAGATCACCAACAATGGTTTAATTTCCAATCCTTGCCATAGTCGTATGTGATCACATGTAATTTCTAAGTGTAATGACTTAATTTGGCATATTGTGCGCTCCAAAAAGATGGATCTGAAATTCTCAATTTGGTCTATGTACTAGATTGTTTTTTAAACCAAATTGATTTGAGGAAATGCGAAAAGAAATTAACGACGAGGGTAATTAGCCATTTATGCCTTTGGGATTCACTATATGAATCCTTTGTTTCTGTTTACCTCCTTCCAGTAACTTCAACTTTAGTTACTACTGTTCAGACATAACATGCACTCATGTTGGCATGTGTTGCACATTACTAAAGTTCAAATGTTTATAAGTTTCAATTTCATTCGTGAGCTATGTGATTTCTTTCTTTCTTTTTGGTGAAGGTTGAAACAAATGGCTGCGGGAAGAGGAATCAACCAGCTTCTGAGGAGGAAGTTCAATTTTCAGCCCTCGGTGAGACTTTTGACATTTCCTTTTCCTTTTTTTAATTCCTAATTTTCTAGCATCATGGAATTGCTCAATATCAGATGAAACTTGCCTCTTTTGGCAAACATGTTCTTCCTAATTTTAGTTGATTTTATAGATCAAATTGAATTTTTTTTTCATATTGGTTCTGTGTCATATTTTCTGTTGGCATTTTGATTGGTTCTGTGTGGAAATGGGGCGAATCACAATTTTTAAAAACTAATGCTGAAAGTTGTGAAATTGGTTCCCTTTTGATGAAGTAGAGTGAACAATTCTTGGTTTCGTATTTTCAAATTTTCATTTTAATAAATTTTTAGGAGCTCAGTATTCAGGTCGGTATTTTCTTCTAACAAAGCTTTAATTAAATTTTCTTTGCCTGCCAACTTCAATTAAATTTTAATTTTCTATTATTTTTTTAGAATTTAGAAAGTTTTATTTTTAAAAAATAAAATTTCCATTGTAGACAAATTTTTTCCAAAATTTTTATATTTCGTTATATATTTAGAGTTCCCAAAGTTTTGTCCATTCTTTGTTCGTTTGCAATTAGAATCTTAAAGGGGAACAAAGGTCATGGTGTTACTTTTATGTTTTATTTATTTTATTTTGATATTCCCTTCAACAAGCTCGTGCTCTAAGTTGGAAGGGATACTTATATAATGTTTTAATTTGAATAGAGCAAATTGATTTGTTCATGTTCATTAAAATTTAGCTTGAGCGTCACAAACGAGTTGTTGCAGACTTGGATATAATTTGTTTTTCTCTAATGATGCATCTGCAGAAGAGAGAATTTCTGGAAGTTTTATGCCAGTTTTGATTGATACTTTATTCAACTGAATATGCCAGTTTTGCAACTTGGGAATTCTTGATACCCAATGAAATCAATTTGAATATGCAAGTTCAACCTTTAATAAACTTGAAGAGGTTGACAAAAAATCAGTTTTGCTGTATGCCAGTTTTGCAGCCTGCCAATTCTTGATACCCATTGAAATTAGTTTTGCAACTTGCCAATTTTTGCATGCCAGTTTTGCAGCCTGATGTTTATTGCATATTCAAACTGAGGTTTATCAAGAATACACAATAAAAAAATATCCCGGCATATTGACTCAATCCAATCTTGCTATACAAAAAATCCATTGGAGAGTTTTTCAGCTTTTTGTGGGTGACATAAAAATCAGTTTAGCTCTTTTTTTGTCAGAACTTTTGTCAGGATGGGATTGGGTTGAAGCTCTAACCAACCTGCCAGGATTGGGTTGAAGCTCTAACCATTGTTCTTCAGATTTTTGTATTTCTTCAGGCATAATGAGGTTTTTCCGCTCTTTGTTGTGTTCTTCCTGGCATATTCGTTTAAAAAAATATCCATGCCATTGGAACTGGATTTTGTATAGTAAGATTGATATTTATTGCATATTTATTGCATATGCCAGGATATCAATTTTTTCAACAGTCATATTGAGGTTTATCCATTTCAAAATGCAATATAAAGTGTTGAATATGCCAGGCAAAATGCAATATAAACTGTTGAATGCCAGGCAAAATGCAATTACTTTATCAAGCTATATTCAACATTTTATAGCTTTATGAAGCTATATGTCATTGGAAAGGGATTTTGTATAGCAAGATTGATATTTATTGCAAATTTATTGCATATGCCAGGATATCAATTTTTTCAACAGTCATATTGAGTTTTATCCATTTCGAAATGCAATATAAAGTGTTGAATATGCCAGGCAAAATGCAATATAAACTGTTGAATGCCAGGCAAAAAGCAATTACTTTATGAAGCTATATTCAACATTTTATAGCTTTATGAATCTATATGCCATTGGAACTGGATTTTGTATAGCAAGAATGATATTTATTGCATTTGCCAGGAAATCAATTTTTTCAGTCTATCTTTCCATTTTCCCTTCTTTTCAACGAATTGAACATTCACATATTCGTTTTTCATCAAAAGGGCTGAGATAAATTTCACCGACTTGATCATATACACTTGCTGCTTATTTCCAGTACACAAAAATTTTTTGGGTTCTCAAGCTTTTTCGACCAAAAATTTTATCTTGGTATTAAATATTTGTGTTATTTTGTTATGGGTTTTAGGTTTTAGGGTATTAAAGATTGTGTTATGGGCTTAAGGTTTTAGGGTATTAAATCTTTTTCGACCAAAATTAATTGTTCCAAAGTTAGGATCCAATTAGTCTATCACATCATTTTTCTCAAGTCGAAATATTCTACTAAGCAGACCGTGCTGAAATTTTAAGAACGTAGTAGTAATTAATGGCAAGGTGCAGTGCAGCAAAAATTTGAAAGGAGACACCAAAACAACATATGAAATAGCAACATATGATAGTTAACAAGTTGACATGTGCCGAGAAAAAAGTATAAGATACTCTTATTAGCTTATAAACGATGATATTGCGTGTGATACCCAACACTGCAAGCAATAAGCAATGATGAGAGAGAGAAAAAATAAACTACATGTAAGTATTATTGGTCTTTCATTTTTCATCAAAATCATCACCACCCAATGGTACCAAGTCTCAATTTTTACTGACTCAGTGCTTTGTTTAGCTTTGTCAAAGATAACTGCATTGTTAAGTTTGCTAACTTGGAGATGGAAGATGTAGAATACAACCCAATAGCAGGTTAAAGTTGTCATTGCAGCCATGGAATTACAAATTACAACTTAGTAGTCAGATTTTTTATATTGTGATGAAAATTGGCGTATGACAATTCAATTGAACAACAACTTAGATTGTGATCACATACATTGCCACTAAACTGTATGCTCGGGATCTGTGTCTGAAGAAAAACAATTTGCTGAACAATAAAAAACAATACCGCATGGCAATGATATCAATACACTGATATGTATATCAATTTACAACAGAATACAGTAAATCTGTAGCTGTGACTCTTTTCCACTCAAAACTTACAAATATTTGGTAAATCATAGGAACATGGACTTGCAATCCAAAGAATACGATAACTCTGCACACTCAATCTACCTACCTTAAAGTATCACACCTGACCCCAATACAATAAATCTGCACACTCAATTTTCTTGCTTATGTCCAGTTTGGTATATACGGAAGTTTTAAATATTAGTATATAGTCAAGTTGATGTTTTAAATACAGAACAGTTCTTAATATATCAGCCGTATTCATGCTTTTTTCATGCTTTTATTCTCTGTAATTGGTAAATTTCTCGATTGCACCTATATATAAATGATATCTATGAGGTGGAATTCAATGTTCTTGGCCTATCTTATGATTGTTTCAGTTTCCCAGCTGAAATGCAATTGCTGAAGGAATCCATGGCTTTGGAAAAATCTGTATCATTCCTTGCGGGTCATTTCGAGAATGTATTGATTTCACACACTGCAAAATTTCCTCAAAATTCATCATCAAAGAGAGGTGAGAATGTATTGTCGGGGAATGTAAACTTTGATAGTCGATATTTGGCAAATGATGGTAAAGCAGAAAATGTCGGTTGCAGTATTGGAAGTTATTTTTTAACTCAGTCATGGGTTAGTGTTGTTGAGGTGTGTAGAAGCAGTGACTATGCTAATAGTGTTGTAATTTACACCATCAGGACTTCAAATGAAACGAACTGGTATCGCATTTGAACCCATCGGGTTAAATGAGAAGCATCTCAATTTTGATCTTGTGAGGTTTGGAAACATTGAGGCTGTGGTTAACTGTGAAGCTTTAGGACAAGCTAACAAGGCTATTTGTCATGTGAATATATTTCTTGCCTATCAAAATGAAGTTAGAATTATCAGAATTGTTCCAGCTAAAGAGCTGCAATTCAAACACATGCTATGGCCAATGATCTTCAGAAACACCACTACCCACAACCAAAGAACTTGCAATGCAACTTGATGTTTTCCTTATATATTTAACATGTATTTTTTCTTACATGGGCTTTATTTACTTTTTGATGATAATCAGCAAAGTTTGGAGCAATTTTTGCTTCTATTTTGTTACCAGTTTTTGCTGCTATATACTGCGTCCTTTCCGACTATACATGTATACACAAATGTCCAAGCCAATTCAGATGAAAAACAGAAAAAAGAAAAAATATTTTTTGCCATAAAAATAGTGATTAACTTTTTAAATGAGTATATTCCATTTATGATGTTTTAATTGTATTAGTTTCTAACATGTTATTATGCAAACAGCTTCTGTAGGGATTGGCTTTCTTCAATTCTGCAATCTTAATAATTTTAGGACAATTTATTTTAGGATTTTCTTTGTTCTTCGGTTTATCAGTGCCGCAATATTTCAACGAATATGAGTTAATAGCAGGTTATGGCCATGTTCACACAAATGCAATATGGGTATGTTGATGTTCAATTTTTCCTATACTATTTCTGTTTGTTTATCTCAGTGTGAGGAGTTTTTATATTAGATATGCTCTTGAATAATTAGGAACTGCTATATTTGCATGCATCTTGCGTAGCATATTATGTATTGCTTACCCATTCCTTCTGTCTATTGCAGTTTAATGATATTATAAATGTGATACTTTCTTCACCAGCGACTCTGTCGGCTTTTGTTGCTTACTTCTTGGTTTGCACGATCCTACACGGCAACAGTGATCCTACGCGGCGACTATGTCGGCTTTTGCATTAATGATTCATTGATTTTGAAAGAGACCCGTAAGTAATTGCATGTTGTCACATTATAGGAAGAGTTAATGGTCAAATTATTTGTCAATTTGCGTCTATTTCAACAGCCATTTCAAGGTCACATTATTTGGTTGATAATACACATGCCATTACAATTCTCCAAAAGTATTCTGCATTTATTTGATTATCAGCCATATTGAAATACATGTTTATAATTAGGTAGTTAAAATTTGTTGTTAAAAATGATTTAGGGGGCAAAACAGAGTAATTCTTCACCGATTTTGATTTAATCATATTGTAATCGGACTGCTAGGTTTTAATCCCCAATGAGATTTGTGCTTTTATTTTTGAGCAAACATAGTGTATCGATTATATTTCACTTTATGAAGCTCTGGCAAATGCTTTCACTAAAGCCATCGATCAACAAAAAAGTTTGATAAAAAAGAAAGCTATCACAGTTTCACTCTTGATTTACTACAGAGTTTGTACTCATATACTTTCTGTAACATACCTACATATAGATTGTACTGGATATTGGTTGTGGCTTAGGCCTCCTATTTATGCTAAAATGCAAGGCAAGAACTGCATGTTGATTGCAAATTTACTAATTGCAAGAAGAAATTTTGCCAAATCAATTAGAATAACAATACAACAATATTGATAGAATGTTACTCATTTTAAATATGTGTAATCAGAATATCATACATTACAGAACTTTCTCGCAAACCATGACATCCTTACAAGCATATAACACAAATACAGATTAACTCCATAGTCAGATAAATACAGATTTGGCAACATTTTGCATATAGGGAAATAAGTTTACAGCATGGAGTCTCAGATTTTCAGCATGAGCCTCTTTATATCTCTGCCATAGATTCTTTCTTTATTTCTTATTTTGATGTCGATGTTCTCATCTGCTTATTTCCCACTTGCACCTCTTTCGTACCAGCACTTGCATCATTCTTCATATTAGGCAAGTTTGTTTTTATGTTGAATTTAGTGTATTGTTCATCAGTATGTTAAAAGATGGAGATGTGGATCAAGTTTGGTTTATAAAGGGTTCTTTTGTGTTTCTTTTTTTGGTAGAACTCAGATTGAGATAAGAGTTCTTCTGTGTCTATTTTATGTTATATGTATTCAACTTGGTGCATGATTTAACATTTGCAAATCTATATTTTAAGTTAATAATATTTAATTTTGTATAATTTTCTGATGCAAGGAAAAAAATCTAAGCAGAGAAAGATCGTTACTGATCTTTGTTAAATTCCATTCGTTGCTTGATGTTTACTGCTTTCAAATCTGTGCGCATAAATTATGATTTTTTTGCATGGTTGCCATTCAAAATCATCTCACGACTCATGATTGGTAACAGATTGAAGAGGGCAGAAATTAAGGATTTTTGCATGCTGCATAAAGGAAATGTGATCCATCTTCAAGAAACTAAGTTTTTATTTGTAACAGACATGGCATTAAAATCTATTGGTTGTAATTTTTTAGAAGATGTTGTATTATTGATGCCTATAGTTGGTGAAATGATTATTGGTTGGAATTCTCAAAGTTTGTAAAGCAACTAGAAAGTTTGGGAGTTCATTCTATTACAATTTTCATTATGGATAGTACTAATCAAATTTATCTGGCTTTTTTCGAATGTCTATGGAACACATTATGCATTAAAGATACTAAGAATACTTTGTTGAAAAGATTGTTGGACTTTGATAGTTTGGAGGCAAACAAAATATTAAATGATGATGATGTAATTTCTAAGTAGACAATATATATTGTATAGTATGACTGATACATTACAAGAGGATGATGTTGGGGGAAGGCATGCTAAAGATCTGGGTGTGACAACCCTGTATCCCTTGCAACTGAAATCATGATTTGTTTGTTTAGGTTTGAGAATCACTGCATCTCAACTCAGCATAAGGAATATGTTGCATCCCTTCCAATTGCAATCATGAAGAAGAGGTATTGTGGTCAGACATTTTTGCGTTGTGACACCCATTCTCTCTCGAGGTCTGCTTTAATATGCAGGCAAGAACTATAATGGACTGCATGAAACGAACCAGAAAATTTTGGAAGGGAAACCGAAATTCAAGATGAGCATTTAATATATACCAGAATATATTTTTTTGGGGAACAAAGATTTCGCAGGGGAAAATATTAAATGAACCGTGCCAGCGGGCACGGGTTATGCCTTGTATATATATAACAGTTCAATATAAATAATGTTAGCAACACAGTATTTATTATAATGAATGTTAGTATTATATGTTAGTAAATGAAATGTTAGTATTACAAATATATAACACAGTTAGTACGATGGTTGTTATATGTTAACAGTAGGTTTATGTACATATAATAGTATATTTGTATAATACATGATTATATGAGTTAGAGTTAATATTCAATAGAGAATTCTGTGGCTTAATATTAAAAATTCGTTAATGCAAATATATCACGCCTCTCATCACAATCATCTGGACACCCAAAATCATATCGATGAGGCAAGTATTTATCACCTGCAAATTTAAAGATATAATCAAATGTTGTTGAAACTGTCAATAATAACAAATAATGTTGATTAATAACTTTTGAAGCAATTCAATTGACCTTATGATATGTTTCATTTATTTGTTTTCTTTCTGATCACGCCCGGATATACATCCGGAAAACGACTGAGTTTTACCGCAAGCGCATGGCATAGTAGCGAGCGGGTATCGAACACAGGGAGGACAACTGACAATACTATATTTTGATCACCTAGCAATCAAAGGAATAATAGGATGGTTTTGATGATAATGTCACAATCGTTCAAATAGCAAATAGAATTCAATATAATAAAGCGTTTAGGGATAGGAAATCCACACTACGGACTGTTTCTTATCCTTGTGGATCATGAACCTCAATGTTGCAAAGCTTGAATGTAGGTGAACTAGTCACAACTTAATGTAGAACCAAGCTCACGCTCTCGCGCTATTGCCGGTCTATAGCAGCCTAGATTAGGGCATACTCTCGTGCAAACCCTAACCTAAATCACTAGCATGAAGATCCACATCATCGTCCAATCGCACCTCGAGCCCACTCTCGTGTAAACTCGAGCTACGATCTTGGTTATGATAGTTCATATTCGTCCAATCTCTTGCAAACGAATATTAGTACAAATTTATAATAAAAATCCTAGCTTTAGTCCAATCTCTTGCAAACAAAACCTAGAGAATCTCAATTATAAACCTAAATCGAATATCTAGGTCTTCCCATCAATTGAGATCCAATCTCTTGCAAATCCCAATTGATAGATATTCCTAGCTACTCGTAATAGGTCAAACACAACCTAACCTTTCTTCAATCCTAGCAACAATTCTATTCATTCATCACAATTCAAAGATCGGGTCCATATGGCTCATCCCTATGCCCTAGAATGAATAAACTACTCACAAATCATCATGAAAATCTCAGAAATAAAGCAATAGATCATAGCACAATTCATTGTAGAGAAGAGACAATTCATAAAAATAAGAGTTTTAGCAAGAAAGAACAAACCAAAATTGTCGCCTATGATCTCCAGCTGAGATTTACAAAAGGAATAGCCGTCAAAAAATAATAGAAGTCTCTTCTAAAACTAGGGATAAAACTAGGTTTAAATACAAGCTAAATTCGTCCAAAAATCCTGACAGAATTGCCCCTACGCAGCCCAGAAATCCCAATTTGCGTAGCAGTCGGACTGCGTCACTCGGCCGAGTAACAATGTCACTCAGCTGAGTGGCAGACCCAATAAAAGACAGAAAGTCTGGGGGTTTCGGGGGTCTGTCGCTCTGACTGAGTCGGGCGAGTAGGCTTCTTTACTTGGCCGAGTAAACAATCTTGCTCGGCCGAGTAGGCTTCTCAAAATTTCCAGTAACTTGGCCTCTTCTCGGAAGAAAATCCCTGTTCTACTCGGGGGAGTGAGCTTTCTTACTCGGCCGAGTAGGCTTTCTTGCTCGGTCGAGGGAACTTTGAAAATTGGCTATGCGTATCCGTTTTACTCGGCCGAATGCAGCTTGTTACTCGGCCGAGTGAACTCTCTGTTCGGCCGAATAAGCTGCTTATTGGCTCTTTTCTTCTCCTCCTCATCTCCTCGTCGATTCTATTTAATTTCTTCCTCCTCCGCTCATCCTCTAGCACTGCTAACTCCTCAAATAAGCTGTGGGCGATGCTCCAAGATGCGCAAAAGTCTCTTGATCTCATTTTTACTCCAGATCGCACCATATCTCCTGAAATACGACAAAAACGAGAAATAGTGAAAAGCAACGCGATATCATCGAATAATCATGGAAAATGCAATATGGGCGATCGAAATAACATGAAAACATGCAGAGAAAAAGTGTAAAATAAGGAGCGATCAAAATCCCCCAAGCTTACATCTTACTCGTCCTCGAGGAAGATGAGTAAAAGGCGAACATGACGGGGAAAAATAAAGAAAAAGGAAGAAGAAGATAGAAAAGAAAAGAAGAGGAAGGTGCTAGATCATTTCCTCAGGACGTGGACTTGCTTACTCATATATCATACGACGAATTAAAAACATGCCAAAGATTTTTATCTCGATATCATGATCATAAAGGGATGCATTCAATATAGTAACCCAAGAATATCAAAACAATATGAAATGTGAAATCATTCTAGAATTAACATCATCTGAAGCAACTAAAGCAATATACATAATCATACTTTTCAATTGATCGCTTTCTATTTGGAGTATAAGAGGTATCACACAATATGAAGCCATAAGAATAGAAAGGAGTGGTTTTCCTGAAATGCATGCTAAGTTTCAATTCCTGGACTTCGTAAAACTTTTAGTATTCTCACGAAGTATAGAAAATTACCTAGCTTAGGTTATCATGCACAGACAAATAGTCACTCTCTCACACATCATTAGATCCTCTCCTCCAAGCTTTTCTATAAGCATGGTGTCATCAGATTTAACAATAAGTCTTTCCCCATTTTTGAAGCTCCAATAACAAAAGAAAAAGAGGAAAGAAAGAAAAAGAAATGAAATGGGATCATACATGTACTTCTTTTCTCTCCTTTTTCTTCCTTTTTTCTCTTTTTTCCTTTTTTTCAATATATACAACAAGGATCCCAAATCAAAAGATAGAGAGATATACATGTCTTTTTCTTTTTGATTTTGGGGTGTTGGAGCATGGATTTTTATAGCAAGGGGGATATGCCAATATAAGATTCTCTAAAGGGAGATTCACCAATGATTTTAAATATAGAAATAATGCTAAAGATATGTGGAGAAGGAAAAATATGTAACACTCAGTTCACCCTTTGGAATGTGCACGACAACTTTAAGCAGAGTAATGTAATCTACTCAGTTTGATCTCAAAAAGTAAACTAATCCAGTTATATCAACATAGCATACATTCAATCAACCTGAAAGTGAATGTAATCTACTCAGTTTGATCTCAAAAAGTAAACTAATCCAGTTATATCAACATAGCATACATTCAATCAACCTGAAAGTGAAGCGTACAATTTTCATGTAATAAGAAGTGATATAAGATAGCAAAGCAGTACTCCAAATTTAAGTAATCAATGCGTGAAGCTTGGTGTGTTTTCTATGAAGAGTATACATTATAAATCATCACACTCAGCGAATAGAAGAATTTCATTCACATTCATATAATGGAAGTGCAGATTACTATTTCGAATGCACGGCAAAGCATATCATATGATATCTGAAATAAAAACGATGGCGTGACAAGATAGTATGCATATAGAGATAAGCTAATACCACGTCATCATCATCACAGAAAATTCATCTCTAACAAAAGGGCTAAAGGAAATAAAGATAAAAGAAAAGTAAGAACTACTATACATATGCAGCACACACAAGAAGTAAGAAAACGTGATGCATGGAAAAAAATGAAATAGTGGGTGAAAACAAGTGTAAAATAAAGAAAGATGGAAAAAAATGAAAGTGAAAATGAAGAAAATGAAAGTGCGTGAGACACTCACTCCCCCAAGCTAAACGGCACAGTGTCCTCAATGTGCAAAGTGTGGCATATGGAGAAGAAAAATATTGGTGGGGTGGGCGAGGATGCATGCATGATAGGGATGCAAATAAAAGAAAGTGAGATGGGTATTTAAATGATGTATGCAGAGATGCAAGTGGTGCATGCAGAGATCAAGATGGCACAATATACGTGTCCCCAAAAATACCTCCTCTCTCCCAAAATGATATCGACAAATATGAACAAAATGTGACCAAAGCGTGTGTGGAGGAGGGGTGCAAAATCAGCAGGCAGAAAATATCCAGAATAACAACAACAAAAATATGAGAGGCATCCAGTGTGTGCCTAAGTGGGTGGTGGAGCACCAGCACCGTCCTGTGGAGGAGGAGGTGGTGGTGGTGGTGGCGGTGGCTGCTGGGTAGAGGTGCGGGTAGTGGTAGGGGGTGGCTATGACAGTCGTGCAAGAATCTGGTTCAGACTAGCCTGAATACCATGAAGTAAAGCGACGCGGGATTGTACAACACCGATGGTAGCAGAGAGAGCCCGAAAATCTCCTCTGAGTCCACCAACTGCCCCTCTAGAGCACGTAGGTGCTGAATTAGGGTGTGGGGGGAGAGGTGGAGCAGAGGGTCGAACAGGTGAGGAACAGGACTGCCTCACACGGCTACCGTAAATGACAGGTGCAACTACAGGGTGGGACTGTGGTGCTGTGCTCACAAAAAGATGCTCAGCCTCTATGGGAGGCTGAGACACAGGAATGGTCGAGGAAGAATGAGGAGCAGCAGAGACAGAAACGGTGACAGCAGGCGAGGAGGTCAGAGAGGTCGGTGACACAGAAATGGGGACAGACTTCATGGCACTCTCGGAGAAGACAGCTGCAGTGGATACAGTAAGGTCGACGATTGGAGAGGCCGTGAAGTGTGCAGAAAATGACTCCCCAGGGGTTGAGAATAAGAAAGTGGATAGGGTCTCCATTGCGGAGGCAAAAGAGGGCTCGTCGCTCACAATAATGGTGATGGGGAGCTTAAGGCTCACAGCAGAAACGAGATCAATGGATATCGGCACAGAGGTGAAGGAGGTGGTGGACTCAGCAAGTGACCTCCCGACACTGACAGAAGTGTAGACAGAGGTGTCGGGAGGTGCAGAAAAATCGGGTGCAGGCTAAGGAATCTCCGGGTCCAGAGGTGGAAGGAGGGGCTCCTGCTAAGCGCCCTCAGGCTCTAGCACAAACACAGCAGGGATGAGGACGTCCATCGTTGGAATCCACTCCCCTCCTGCGGGTCCAATATGGGTCCGAGCGGGGCTCGAGAGAACCATGTAATCAGTGCCAAAAGGACCGTTCAGTCATACCAAGTGGCGCTGACCATGAGGACGAAGCATCCTCATCCGGGCCATAACATCTATGGAAAGAGAAGTGGGGCCCGAGGGTCTAAGCAAACCAACAGGAAGGTCTACTCTGCACAAGGGAGCCAGAAGGGTAATCAGACCGCCGCAACAGATAGGCGTCCTAGCACTGATAGAAATAATGATGCGGTCTAAGTACCAGCTAGCTATGTCAATCTGAATGGCAGGGAGTAAGACGTCTCCATCTCTCTCAAAGGCTCGCCTTCGAGTCATCCCGTAGAGCATGTAAAGCTCAGGGGTCGGCATCGTCCCCGGCTCATACCTCGCTAAGAAAGTGGTCGACATGAGGCGATGTGCAATACGGAGGCATGGGTGGAGGATAACGGTGGCCTTGGCCCGGCTAGGGTCAAAGGCGAGGGGTGATCCAGTGATACGTGTCCAGAAGGCGTGTGTGTCAAATGATGGCAGGGGGATGTGGTGGGACTATAGGCTCGGTCTGGGTCCATGACTGGGGGCCACTGAAAGTAGGCTCGGCGCATGTCGAGAGTGATCTCGCACTCACGATCCATCAGTCGGAAAGAGCAACCCCTAGGAGTCCTAGATATAGAACTCAGAACCTCTAGTGTCGGACGGATATATGTGTCCGCCGACACCGACAAGAAGTCACACCACCCCACGTTGTTATACAACTAGAGCAGCCCCTCAAATACTCCTAGGCACTCAAAGTCTGCTATGTGTGCGAACCTAGAGGGTACGATCGAGCGGTGGGAGATACGCTCAAATC